>JBAMYA010033021.1:0-41488 GCA_037176975.1 Arrhamphus sclerolepis | reverse complement strand
TAAACCAGATGGTTAGTCAGCAACAGCAGCCCTCATGCAGAAAGAAGAGCCATGTGCAGCAGATGGATCTCACCAGTATATAAAAGCCATTATGCACGTTACCCACAATATGAAAACTTCAGCACACAGTGATGCGTGTGTTTTTTTTTTATACCTTGAGAGTGCCTCCGTTTATTCAGACTTCCATTGGCTCACGGGGCTTTGCATGTCTCAATAAGTTTTATGACATTTTTTTTATGCTGCATGTGTTACAGCCTGGCTCGTTGGGCTGCATCATGAAAAGGAGACTGACATAAGACGGCAAAGGCTTGGAAAATAAAAAAAATAAAAAAAACAGGCAAGTTTTTTCCCAAACAGCCAAAGATGAACTTAGCATCAGCCTTTTTCTGAGGAAGAAACAAAGTCCTCCACGCCCATCTAGAACCATTAAAGCCTGAGTTTCCACCCATGTGTAAATGCTGAACATATTTCACACCAGGTTTTTGTTCTAAACTTATCTCAATGTGCATTTCGCCCATTTGTGAAAGCTTAAATAAACCTTGGTGAAATACAGGTCGCAAACTGCCCTGATGGCAGATTTACATGATACATCAGGTTTTAATGGGTTAAACAGGGACATTTGTTCATCAGTAAACTTTTCAGCTATTTTAAGTACTCAAACAGAAGGAAGTTGGACATATTTTCTTAAGGAAAGACGCCAAGCTGCCTTCTATTTAGGTTCAAGAAAAATAAATCCAATTACCAGAGTTAAACACTGACCATGACCAAGGATCTGTATCAGCATATACGACTCAACGTTCTCACAGACTAACTTAAACTTGAACTTGAACTTGTTTTTTTTTTTTGTTGCTGTTGTCAAATGTGACCAGATTTTGCTGGTTTTAGGGAGCCAGAACCTGGACTTTGAAAGAGACCTGGTATTCCTGATGTCCAGGTTTCTCACAGTGAGATGATCTGCAATTTTGTTGTGATGGTCTTAGAAAGCTCAATATGTGATTACATCTGTTATACAATTAGTTAAATATACACATTCTGGATTTACCTTGCAGAACAAGATTTCAAAAAAATCTCAAAATTGTTTTTGGAGCTCATAGTTTCAGTGATCTTTTTTGTTTAATTCAAGATTAACTTAAATGCTACTATTTCAAGTGGTTTCCTTTATACAGAAATGCCAGTCTGATCATTTTCAAGAAAAGAAATACATTTTTTTACCATAAAGTTCATGTAGTTTAGTGACACAGTCCACCTAAATCAGCAAATCACTTTTTTTAGTTTCTTTTTAAAGCTCATAAAATGCTTGTTTAGGTGTTTGTCAACATGTACAAGATTTTGATACATCACAATTAGCATTTCTCAAGGAGAATGATGAAAACATCTGGATCACTTGTGGTTATTTATTATTGTTATTTGCCTGTGTGTGTGTGTGTGTGTGTGTGTGTGTGTGTGTGTGTGTGTGAATGGTGCTTCTATTCAGCCTTGTTGCTCTTCATACTATGAGCGGAGATAACACGAGTTGGAAAGAAGAGATGCGGGAGCATGAATAAGTGATGAGGACTACAGGGACTGTCCATTAAACACACATGAGAAGGGGAAGGTTGGTGAGGGTAGCGGGGAGGAGGCTCTTCTCCGCCTGTCAGCACACATCTGCCTCAGAGCAGGACGGGGAGTGAGCTAAGAATGTAAAGAGACGGGGTCTGGAAAAGGATGCTGAGGCGAAGAAAGCAAAGCCACTCAAGAAGGTGTGAGTGAGCAAGAGTTAATGAGGTAGTAGAAGAAAAAGAGGGAGGGGTGGGAGAAAAGAGGGGACGTTCCCATCCTTCTTCTGTCTTAAAGACCGAGGCAATCGCTCTTTCCGCTCAGAGTCATCCCAGACAGGAGCGGGAAATCTCTGGAAACGCTTCTTCCTATTTCAGCCACAGCGTCCGTCCTCACCCGGATCTCTGCTTTCTCTCCCTCCAGGTGATCACTCCGTTCCGTAGGCTCATCCTCTGTGCCGAGAACAGGAAAGAGATGGAGGACTGGATCAGTTCGCTCAAGTCCGTCCAGTCCAGAGAACATTACGAGGTAAGCGCTTTCCACATCAGCGATTTGGCAGATCTGTGTGACTTTTGCATATGAGTGTTAGTGGCATGGATGCGAGAGGAGATAAACGACTAGAAAAGAGGAATGGATCGAGAGTGCTGACAGAGACTGTCACTGCAACAATAGATCTGATATCAGGCGTAACTGCTCCTGTTTGGGATGCTGCTTCCAATGAAAATAGTCCCATTGCTGAATGAATGCCACACAAATTCCACTTGTTATCAAAAAAAGAGCAACAAAAGTTTCTGCATTGACATGCAAAGCATCAAAGCCCATGTAAGAGGCACTCATGGACTCTCATGTTGTCACAGGTGCACAACTGTACTGCATGTGCACAGTTACAGCAAAGACGACGCAGAGTGATCAGTGACAAAATTGTGCTGACTCTTACGAATGAGTCTGCAATGACATCAGTGCTTTCAATTAGAAATGAAAAGAAAACATGTGTCGTCGCCTTTTCACTCAATGACATCCCCTTTTTAACACACAACTTTATTATGCAAGACAGAATCTGGAAAACAGCACACCAGCACAACAGTTGGCTTCTATTAAAGCTTTTTTTTCACAAAAAAAAAAGATAAAGAATCAAGGCATCGCTGATTTGGATGTCCAGCTGTCAACTAAGACGCGAGCTGCAGGCTGAGTGTTGACAGTAAGAGGATGTGTTGAGCTCCGGGGGAAGGAGCACAGGCAGAAAGCGACGCTGAATTTTAATGGCCCTGATTTAAAAGGGAAATCTTATATAAGACCCCATCCCACACCCCCTTACTGCACCGCAGTGCAGCAGCAACCCCCGAGCTCGCACACAACAGGGTACACATGTGCGCACACAAGCACACCCCAGCTGAGGTGTCAATGTGATTGCTCTTCTACTTCTGCGAGAACGCAAGTGTCCCACTTTTTACGAGCACTTGTTAAAAGTCTTATGAAACACAAAGTGCTGCAGACGCAACGCCCACGCTAGTACAGAGCTCTTATATTAGTTACACGGCGTCCATGCAGCAGGTGGAGGGAAACTTCAAAGCTCTCCTGAACTCATGTTTCAGGGGCGCTGATGTAAAATCTGTAGGCTTCTTTTCTTTGTTGTGTCCTGATGTTCCTGGGATGAGCTCCTGTGTAAAGAATGCATGGCCTGAATGTGGAGGGGGCCATATTGTGACTTCTAAAATGAAATGAATCAATTGGGACATGTGTTTTTCCATGCCAAACTACTGTTCTGCTTCAGGATTTAATGCAAACACCACATTTTATATACTGTTGTCATGCAGTGTACTGTGCTTGCCTTTCTGTGACTGTCATCCCAGTGCTGCCAACCTGTTTTAACTTCTCCTTTGCTAGACGGCACAGTTTAATGTGGAACATTTCTCAGGGATGCACAACTGGTACGCCTGCTCCCATGCACGGCCCACCTTTTGCAACGTCTGTAAAGATAGTTTGTCGGGGGTCACATCTCATGGCCTCTCTTGCGAAGGTGAGTAACCCAGAAACACACACAAACACACACAAACACAACACTGTACATCCTTGTTGTCAATCCGGAGGATTTTAAAGATGAAATGCATTTTTTTGTCAACCTGATGTGTACCTACAAAAACCATGCACGCACATTTTTCCTGCATCCAGACTGATATTTATAAGGAAAGAATGTTTGGTGAACAGCTTATATGTATTCTTCAGATCATGTGTAAGCAAACTGCTTGCCTGATGTGGCAAAGTGGAAAAGGAGAAAAATATAACAGGATTGAAATAGAAGTGGAGTAACAACAGACGACAGAATAAACAGAATAAAATAACTAAAATGGACATTTTCATGGAGCATGCTTCTTAGTATGACGGTTTTGTCTCTCATTAGATTTTTTATAAATGCACTGAGCTAAATAACCAGCGAGAAGTCTAAGAGTTGTGTGCAGGGATGGCTGCTCTGAGACTGCTTGAAGATCCTTCTACTGAGACTTCCGAGAACAGAACGAGTACTTTGAGATCTTTCTGATTTTTCTGGCACCAGATGATAGTCAGAATGTTCACTGCTTTAGGTTTTCACAAGCTCTTTTTCAAAGAGCTGAGCTGGGAAAGTCTGCCATTGAGCTGACTGCCTTTCCTTGAGATGACGGCCTTCATTTTCCTTTAGTTTGGAATCTTTTTAACTTCACATTTCATGAAAGAAAAACTTATTCTTTTTTTTCACTGTTGCTGTCATTGTCGCTTTTATGTTGTGCAGGCAATACTTTTAAATGATGAATGATGAAGATGCATGTAGAAATCAGGATTCAGCATATTTGTAAAAGATAAGCACATGCATGTGCAAACAAACATCTGTAGTCATAGAACAGTTTTGGATCTGGTCCATCATAGGGTCACGCTAGTTTTTAATGTTTTAGGGGGAAATGTCTGATGGGCAGTTTAGATCACAGGGCTAAACCCTAAAGTGCAGTCTAACCCGCAGTTATCCAAAAAACCTGAAAGGAACGACAGACGTGAGCTGCCTCAAAGTGAATCCAGTGGCAACAGCGAGCAGAGCTATTACTCTAATTGAGGCCCACAGATCCCACAAGATGTTTTATTTCATCTGGCCTTTTCATTCTAGCAAACTAAAAACTTGCTTAACCCATTTTCCTTATGTGAACGTAAGATTACATTTGCAGTGTAAATCACCATGGCGATCTTGCCAGGTTAAAAGAATCACCTCTGTGTCTCTACTTTGTGTCTAAGTTGTTTTGTAGGATGCTGCTTTGGCAAAATATACAAAAAAATCGTCGGAAATGCGGCACGATAAATATGGTCAGGACTAATCTGGAAGTAAAAAAAAAAAAAAAGATGACCAAGCAAGAAGAAGGGAGAAGGAAGTAAATCTACAAGAGACATACATGATACAATAATATCAAAATAACGCAGGGACACAAAAAAGTAGATGAAAGAGACGAGAGGACACAGGAGACACATTTATCCGTAATCCTCCAGAATCATTCAGCTTCATGTGCATTTTTTTTTCTTTAGTTTTAAGCAGAAGGCTTCATCACTGATGATAACAAAGTTGCTCTTCTCTTTGTTTAATACATATTCTTAATTGCAATAGGTAGATTTGTTTAATACTTGATTATATCAACAAGAAATGGACTCAGACAGGATTCAACGGCTTCATCTGACTGTGCAGAAAGAGAGAATGAACTCTTTCATTCTTTCAGATGTAGCGTGGGGAAGCCTGCAGCTGTGAACAGATGTGTAAAGACATGAGTGAAGAGGGAGCTTTCCTTTACCTGCGTAACCAAAGCATGCACCATCAAGACGTGAAGAAATTCTGTTAAGTGGAAAAGTGTCATACATTTCCTTTAACGGGAAGACCCACGTATGAAAGGAAAATTGTTTTGGACAGATTTTGTTTTCTTGAGTAATTTGAATTTCATTGACTTTTTAAGCATTTGTTCCATTCGAATGACTTCATCGTGGTGTTGGAACAAATCACTGGCAAAGCGTTTGAGCTGACAGGCCTATAGTTACTTCGGGAAGGTATATGTTGCGTAAGGACTGAGTCACTGAAGTGAGGAGTATCTTTTTCCTTTCTTTTCTTTTTCTTTTTTTCAAATGTCTGTCCAAGCACTGCCGATTGGATTTACTGAAGCCAGCAGGAGTCTTTGAAATGCTCCGGGTTGAGTAGCAGGATGCCCATCAGGCTCACTGCTTGAAGTGCACAGACAGAAGAGCTTGCAGTGAACTTGCATTAGCAGCGCTGAGCATATGCATTCATGTCATCTGCATCCGTACGCTTTGGTGTCACACTGTTAGATAAGCGTTGACTCAGCCTACTGCTTTTTTTTTTTCTTTTTAGCATTTCCAGCTCTGCATTTATCATTAGTAGAGAAAAACCTGCAAATGGATCTTGTGAATGACGCCACATCTCCTCACCTTATCTGTGAAAGCACTGTGAGGTGGAGTGTTAAGAAGAATGGGGGTGACAAGGGTGAATGGGACTATTTTTGATTCCTTTTAGCCGGTGTTAAGTGGCAGAGACAGGCAGCAGACCATAATGAGCACCATCTGCATATTCCCTCATGCTAATTTTTCTAATGTTCACCTGCGAGTGTGTATCTGAGCCCATGTTTGTGTGTGTAGATGTGAAAGCACTAAGAGCCTCTCCACTTAGAGCTCATTGTCATCATAAATGAGGCCATCTTTATTCAGAGCAGATAGTTTGAAAAAAAAAAAAAAAAAAAAGGACAAGACCAAACTATTGTGGTCTAAATCTGCTCAGCCCGCTTCTCAAATCCAGCACTTGGGAGATGTGATCCAGATAATAAGGCCTTGATCAAAGCAAGGACTGATGGACTGATGCTTTTAGATGCACACAAATGAAACCTGGTTTGTTTATTTCTTGATGTACACTCGTGTCCTTTTAGCAGCTTAGGTGGGTCATCGTAGATGTGGCTGCACCTGACAGGTGAGGACGGGCGACGCTACAAAAGCCTTATCTTCCTATCCGACATGGAAATTTTATTAGTCTGTTCACGTTCACATCTTTGCACCACCGTCACAAACATTAAGCCGACAAAAATATAAAGAAGAGTAAAAATCACTGAAACTGTTCGATCAGGACAGATTTTCCTCTGTCCTGGTGAAAGAAAAGTAGGCATATAGAATGAAACCTGTGGGCTTCAGAGCAGGTTTCTCTGCACAAGTACAGTTTTTAAGGTTGCGACTTCTCATTTCTATTGAGATATTTTTGCAGCAATGTTGTGACGTACAGCATATAGCAGTCATCACGCAAACAAACAACTACGTTGTACACAAAAGAAGTGGGAAACAATAACAGTAATAACGATGAAGAAGTTTTTAATCCAGATGTATATAGTGGGACTGTTCTTTGAGGTAAATACATGTGCATAGAAGTTAAAGCAGCGTTCTTTGGAGGCGTTTTGGTGAGTTATTCAGTGGAGAGAGGAAAATGGATATGACCTACTTTTTACAACACAGATTTCTGTGAGCTCATTAAAGGCTGCATGTAGAGGCGAGTACAGACCACACGAGTTTCTGTTCTTGGATCGTTGTATTTTATACTCTACACAACATGCTACGACCCTACTGGCTTCATACTGTAAGACTCAGTAGTGACATAGGGCTGCAAAGTAAAAGATTTTTCACCAAATTCATTCCCGACTAATCCATCTGGTGCTCGTCAAGCATTCAGTTGTAAAAAAGACAAGTCTCTCTCATCATTGTTACACTATGATACGAACAGCTGCTCTTTGATGATATCGCGCCCTGAAATCACCGAGCACGGGTGTTCCTGACCTGCTCAGCGAGTGCAAGCAGTTTGTTCTTTCCTGTCCAATGTTTATATGTCTGTTTGTTGTTTTCCTTTTCTGGGTTTCCCCCTCTCCAGTCCCCTCCCTGCAACTATTCTGGGCTTCTGTGCTCATTGATTAACGATCGCTGTGACCCATCGCTCATCGACTCGTCTCTCACCAACTCCTCCTAATATCTGCCGTGCTAGACATCTGTTTGGAGTTGGACTTGAACCACAACTCTGAAAGTATTCCCAAATAATCTGTTGTCAGCAATAATTACTCTTTTCAAAAGGTGCTGAAAGTGGCTAAATTGGCGTTAAGGTGGTCAATTTGGATGCATCCAAACACTGAAGAAGGAACCACTTTTCAGCTTGGTAGCCCCATGGTATGAAATGGCAGTCTTGTAAAGGACTGAAACAAAGGATGTTTGGTGTGTTCCGACGGGATTGTGCAGTAACATAAATGACAATATAGTCCCTGTGACGGATGTATGAGAGCACCACAAGTGAACAGGGCACTCAAGTGGGATGGAAGGAAACTGGAACGACGAGGAAATCAAGAAACGGCTGCCGCATTGTTCAGCAGAATGGCAGACGCGGTACGCGGCCATCTACAGTAGAAGTGTTGCAAAAAAAAGAGCAGCAAATCATATGTGTTAAAAAGGGTTGATGAGCTTCAATAGATAGTTCTATACATAGGGAAGTATAGCCACTATAGTCTTCACACCAGATACGTTCTTTCCCAATTACTAGAGCATTGAGTCATAACAATTCTTCTTGTATTCTTGTTAGTTAACAGTGTTCAGAGTCTCTGTGACCTGTTAATCCAGGCCCAGTGGTGTGAACATGGTCACTACTCTACTTATATGCAGGCATGGCTACTTATGACGGGTTTGGTTTTGTTTTTAAACCCATAAGCGGATTGCCTTTTTCTCTGTTATTAACCAGAGCGGTAGGAAACAACGACTGATTTACAGGTGAACATGAGAGGGATGAACCCTGAGAATACATGGGACAGCATGCGAGAGGGAAAAAGAATGGAAGAGAACAACAATGAGAGCCAGCAGAAGAGCATGTTTAGTGGAGTTCAAGAGCAGCCAGCGTAGCGGTTCCATAGCAATCAGTGTGGCTTAAATTTCTGCTCGATTTCCTGCTCCGGACGTTCAGTGGGGATTGATTTGTGCTGCCTCGCCCCACACACAATCACGGAGATTTCTTCTGCCTTTCTGTCTATACATCCCACCCTCACAAAGACTTAGTACTTTCTTTCGTCTGGTCTGCCAACGCTCAGGTTCGGCCCGGCCATTAGCAGCCAGTGGTATCATGTCGTCTGAATTCTCCTAATGCTCTGCTAATGCTCTCTAACAGCATTTAGTGGCAGACTAGATTGAAACATTATTGTTGCTGCCGGATATGACTTTGACTTGTAGCGTCTGTGTGGACTGTGTAATGACAGCATTGTGTGTGAGTCAGTGTGGGATGTGAGCAAGGGTGGGGCGGGGTGGGGTGGGGGTAAAAGGTTCCCAAGGGTGTGAGACTCCACTAAGTGCCATCATCTCTAATGGGGGGAAAAAGGGTGGGAAAACTCCATCTGTCTGCACAGAAACATGAGAAATGTCAAGGCGTTATTTAAAGTTCACTCTCTTTTCTTATTCACATCAGATTAAACACATGGACGTCTGTCCTTCAGACGAACACGGTAAACCTTAATAGATGGACGTGATGAATGTCTTAAAAGTCACTTTGTCACCAACTGAGGTTGCCTTTATCTTCAATATCCTTAATTACGATGGATCCTGATCCTAATGTAATCCATTACAGAGCAGCAGCATTTGATGAGGAGATTTATGGCACCCTCATATCTGTCCTTGAACACAAAGTGTGAGCTGGCAGCAAAGCTGGAGCTTAGACATGTAAACACTGGAAATGTGCGGGAAACAGCTTGCAAAAGGTGAAAGAGAACCACAAACAAAAGCAGATAAAGCTTACTGGCAATAATGAAACAAAATAACCACCGATTATTGATGCTTTAATAATTCTTATATGCAGCTGCTCCAAAAAAAACAATTAATTTGATTGTATTGTGATGATCAAACTCAAACCAACACAACCGACAACTATTCTACAACAGGTTATATCATTCCTGCGTTCGTAACAGCAGGTTAACTTGTTGCACAATAAATAATCTGAATAATAATTTTATTCAGAGTAGCATTAATGGGCCATCCTTAGAAACCTTCTACATCTGAGTGTAATCACTTCTCAATATTTCCGTGTATGAAAACCCTACTAACCGTACCAATTACTTAACCTCCTTGTCACAGGTAACAAATTCAGCCAGACCATGACTTCTTCTAAATATGAAAACTTTGTTGGATGTTTATTATTACCAGATTCTTGAGTGGAAGCGGATCAGCCTGCTCTGCGTGTCCCAGTGATTATGTCTGTGCGGTGCTGTGTGCAGATAAATGCTAGCTATTATTGAGGAGCTTGTGTTGTCTTCCATCTGTCAGTTACACAAGTGCAAAACAGGTTTATGGAGATCAGTAATTACTGTCACTGACATCTAATTAGTGCTTGATTCACTAGAGGATTGTACTTTTTTTTAGGGGTGTGTCTGTTTCTGAGTCATCTGAGACACATATTCATTGTTTTACAGTTTGTATAAAGACATTTCTTTCATGCAAGGTTTCATACTAATCATTAATGAACTGGGTGTGCTCCATCAGATCCTTCAAATGCAGGATGATGCCTCTGATGGTCAGCAGATGCTGTTAAAGGTGGAAAACACTGTTGGACCCAGACGTGTGTTTGTGTTTTTCAGTGTGCAAATTCAAAGCTCACAAACGCTGTGCTGTCAGAGCCACTAACAACTGTAAATGGACGACCCTGGCCTCCATAGGGAAGGATATTATTGAAGATGAGGATGGGGTGAGTTTGTTGAAATCTGATATTTGGCTGAAATACATTTGCGTGTTATAATGCATTAGCTTTCCTCTCCTTTTTAACTCTTTACCTGCAAAGAATGAAAAGATTATGGAAAAAGAACCACAAGAGGAGCATTTTTCACATCGAATGATTCTTACGTTTACACTGACTTTCATTTCTTTGCAGACAGAACAAATCAGAGATATGTTTTGTTTTGTTTTTTCATTTAATATCAGCCTACATTTATTTTTGCATTCAGGCCTACACCCTATTCCAGAAAAAAAGTTGATTTATGGGTAAATTAGTGCTAGTTAGGAAGTGAAAAGGGTCAAATTTATGTTATATAGAAGGCTGATTGGGTACAAAAGCAGCATCTTTGAATGGTTGGGTCTTTGGAACAGAAATGGGTGAAAATATATGATAAAATAATTGAAATAGGATCCACAATCACTCGGTACTCATCAGAACCATCATTCATCAAAAGCTGATGGGCAAGTGATTACAGTGCGTACGAGAAACCTTTTCTTGCCCAGACTTGGTATTGACATTTGGGTTCTTGGAGGCATGTGGAATGAACCGTCACACAGTGAAATCATACATTATAGTGTGTTCAAACAAATAGCATTTCAGATCTTTCTGGGAAGAAATTCTTACTGTGTACTCCAAAGACAGAGATATAAAGTACCATCCAGGCTGTGATCAGAAACATGTCTAAAAGCTGCATTTCGTGGTGGAATGGGGTTGTGTCCATGTCCTTGGTAAAGGTTACTTCCACCTCTGTGATGGCAGCATTAATGCAGAAAGGTACAGTTGAATCTTAGAGCAACATATGCTGCCTTCAAGAGGACACTTTTTCCAAGAACGTCCATGCATTTTTTTAACATTACAATGCAAAACCAAATTCTGTACACACAAAAAAGGTCATGCGTCAGGAAGAAAGGTGTGCAGGATCTGCACTGGAATGCCTGCAGGTCTGACATATCTTGAATAGAGAATTTGAGAGATTTTGAAACCAAAAATGTGGAAAAGACCTCGTGCAGTTCTCAGATCTGTTTTCAGGAACTATGACTCCATCTCAATGGTTTTTAGAATATGTTGCAGGTTGAAATGCAAAAACCGATTATTTTGCCAAATGAAATGCCTTTAGATGACCTGCTTCATGCTGTTGATTTAAATTTAACAATCTCAGCATCTCTTTCTGTCTTTGCACCAAAATCTCCTAATATTAGAATACTGTAATTCTTGTGATTTGTAATAAAACTCGATCTTATGTTTCAAGCTTGCAACTTAAAGCAGATGAAAGCATGCATGATGTAAATCTGAGGAGGTGGTCATAAGAAAGAGCAGGAAGACCTGCGTGAATAAGCTTGCATTTTCAAATTCTCTGGTTTCATGAAGACTCTGTCGTGTCCAGGACAGGTGTCGTGTTAGTTGTGTGCACACTCCTTTTGAATAACACAAAATGACTGATGAAACTGCATGGTGGCCATTTTCAGACGCTGTGTCTCTGTGTGTTAAATCTACAGATTGCCATGCCCCACCAGTGGCTAGAGGGCAACCTGCCTGTCAGTGCCAAATGTGCCGTGTGTGATAAAACATGTGGCAGCGTACTGAGGCTGCAGGACTGGCGCTGCCTCTGGTGCAAAGCTATGGTAATGCATCTTTCATACATACAATCTAAATGTTTGACTTAACGCCTGCCAAACTATGCTAACATTTACTCAAGGTTCTGTTTGGATCTTCGGAAAGTTTTAGGAAAGTGAAAGCACTATCTCAGCATCAAATGCAGCTCAGTAATGTTGAACTGTATGTGATGTAAAAAAAACAAAAAACAAAAAGGAAAGTACACCTACTTTTACTATGGTTTTAGTAATCGGGAAGTTGCAAAAATCTGGTCCTTGGTCTTGAAAGTAGGTAAAAACTAAGGCAACCTGGAGAAGCAGTGTGTGAAAAACTTAGCACTCGCCATAATTCAGTACCATGTAGAACCACCTTAAGTAGCGCGGTGAGAAGTAACTTCAAGTAATCAGTTCCTGTATCAGTCTCTCACATTCACTCTTTACAACGCTGCTTCAGTTCAATGAGCTTTGCAAGCATTTGTTATGTACAGGTCCCTCGAGGATTCATCGCACCGTTTAAGACTCTGACTGAGGAGCGGACCATTTGAACACCTTGATCTGTTTTTTTGATTTGCTGTTGTGTTTGGCATCATTGTCCTTTTCCACGATTCACTTTCAGCCAAACTTTATATGTCCGCCAGACGGCTTTTCATCTGACTCTGAAATACTTTAGTGTACAGACAAGGTCATGGTCGACTCACTAGCTGTGAGACGCAAAGGTCCTGTTTTTGTGAATCAATCATCACTCTTAAAACCAAAATGCTTGACAGTTGGTATGAGGTATTTGTACTGATATGCTGTTTGGTTTACACCAATCTTGGCACTATGCATCACCAAACATCTGCACCTCTTCCTTGTCTGTCAAAAGGACTCTTTTCCAGAATGTCTAATATCTGTTCTTTTTAGAGAAGATGCTTTCTATTGGCAGTCCTTCCAAACAAGTCATACTTGCTCAGTCTTTGACAGCCTTGTTCAGTGCTTGGACAGTCCTCGAGGCCCACTATCCTGTATGTTTTAGATGTTTCCCTGCCACAGCACACCTCTTTCAAATGAATTGATCCTCCATCAGCTTGTCATCAAGCTCTGCACAAGTCTGTTTATGACCTATTCACTTGAATCAGGTGCGCTGAAGCAGCGAAACATCTAAGATATGCAGGACAGCAGCCCTCGAGGACTGGATCTGGACACCCCCACCATAGAGCCTAAGCTGGAGCTCTTGGATTTTGAGCATTGAATGATCTGACATTGGGATACCTTGGGACATCCAGTCCTGAGGGGACTGACGACCGTCTTGAAATGTTTCTACTTATGAATAAGTTTTCACACTTTAGAATGATGACTACAAATTGGTTTAAAATGGCCCTACAACATATTTTTGGGCAGCAACAACCACCTCTACAATACTCATGTCTTTCCTCAATGGCATCGTATTCACTAATACCTGACAACCCAGACCAGCTTGCAAGCTGCAAAAAATTCTGCTTTTACGGAAGGATTAAGGATGTACTTAGTTTTTAACACATTTCCTCTGTATTTTGTTCAATTTTTTATCCAAGAAGTTATGATGCTGTGTTTTCATTTACCTGGGCTTGAACAGAACAAATTCTAAGACCTGAAATGGACCTTTGTTTTCATTTTTAATGTCCTGATACACTACTGCAATTTCTTCAACTGTGTATTTCTCCTTTCTAGGTGCACACAGCCTGTATGGATCTGTACCCTCGCAAGTGTCCTCTAGGTCAATGCAAAGTTTCCATCATTCCCCCCACAGCGCTAAACAGCATCGACTCAGATGGTAGGCAGCACAAACGCGTCCACTCACAGTAACCCATGAATTCTGGCTGACTCTCTCCACAGGGTCGGAGGTCTGTGCCAGACTGCACCTGTGAGCATCATTAAATCTCAGAAGCAAACACATAAGATTTCACCCCATTTGGTCAGCTGATGTCTTCTCTCTGACCTCTGACTTCCAGCTCTGTCACATGGAAGGATGGTGGCAGGGTATGAGGGTGGGAAAGGGAGCGCATCTTGATTGGCTCTGATTTAACCATTTAGACTGGAATTATTATTTTTAAACGGCTTTCTTTAGTGTCATTAACACTATTAAACAGGCATGATTTCCAGGAAAATGCTGGACTCTTCCTGATGTTGTGAGCAGTTTAAAATAGCCCTGTTGAGCAGGTGGAGATCTTTCAAAATAATAGACTCTATGATGAAGATCATAAAAAAAAAAGTTGCTTGACAGGTACATCGCAGGCAACCCTCACACACTGTGTGAGCTTATGTTTATTTGTTCATATAGCATTCATGTGCATGACTGTTTTACTTTATGAGGGGTAATTGTTTGCCAGAGCTCACTTTAAACCCATTGTTGATGGAGATCAGCACCTGTGAGGCAGATAAGCATGTGCGATTGGATTAACGTTGCTGAAGCCAGTTGGCTATGCCTCTTTCTCTCTCTCTCACTCACACACACACACACACACACACACACACACACACACACAAGCATGCAGTCCGTACACAGCCCACTGAGTCTGTGAAAATCTGGCATCCTCTAATTGGTAGTGGGATGAAAGGCAGACAGAGAAAGGAAGGGATGGGGCATCCAGATGAAAGGAGGAGGACATGATAAGAGCAGAGAAAGGATGGAGGTTAAATAGGAAAGAAGATTCACTCTTTACTTTACTTTTCTGTCTGTCCCTACAATTTCGATGCCTCTATACACGTGCCTGGACCCCCCTCGAAAAATGTGGGATGAGAAGAGGGGACTGTTTGGTTGTAATTGGCTGGGGGCGAGCTGTAACACGTGCTCCAGCGTCGTGACTCCATTCCTCCTCTTCTTCCTTTCCACTCGCCCTCCCTCCGTCCATCCCTCACCAACAGTATCACAGAGAAGAGCAGAAAAGGAAGCTATTTGAAGGGTGGAGATGAAGACATTTAGGAGCAGGATGAAGAAGTGATAGAGGGGAGGGCAGTGCCATATACATGTCGACTGGAAGCTATAATATGAACAAAGCTGTCAACGCAGCAGTGGTGTACAAGATTATGTTGTAAGTGCCAAAAACCTCTGCTTGCTTTACTTCCCACAGATTAGCGTATGAAGCACCACACGTGCTTTTGGCATGTGTTATCCTCACATGTATTTGCACATTCAGCTCCACGCGGATTCAAAGCATTAGTGATGGATGCTGGTTATACGTCAGGTTCATCCTGGTCCAGAAATGTTTGTTTTTTTTGTTTTTTGTTACATTATTAGTGGAGATCAATAAACAGAACGACTCTCAAGAGCAAACATAGGGAGGTGGGTGGGGTTCAGCGTTACTGGCAGCATCATTTTCTGCTAAATCCCTGTCTTTTATGTTTCCATTTGAAGTCTCCAGCTTTATTCCTGGCTCTAATGCTTCCACTTCTTTCACAAAACCTCTACAGAAGCCTTTGGGTGCTTTCTGTGCTCAGAACTAACGTACACAAGGTTCAGCACAACACCAACGCTGCTGGTTACTGCTCTTTTTTCAGCTCTAACTTCACACTGATAAATATGCTGAGGCTCTACCTTTCTTTGGCTCTTCCCGTCTCTCTGGTTTTAGGTGTGTTCTCTCTGTTTCTTTCTACTGACAAACATCATTAGGATAGATTTTTTAAGATCTTCACTTACAATATGGATTTCCAGGACAACCGATGAAAAGAGGATATTATATGTGAAGAATGAAAATCAGTGCATGCAGCCAGTTCAGTTTATTTACAGAAAATATATATTTTTGGACCGTTTTATTTTGCTTGAAACTTTGAAAGTACATTCCCAGTCATCCAGGTCATGGTAATCTTATAAAGCTTGAAATAGTTGACAGCTGGCCGTCCAGTTTTCTATTTCAAACTCTTCGACATTTGACACAAGAGTGGATGCCCAAACAACTCCATATAAGCCAGAAACTCTTGGTTTCTCTGTCAGTTCTGCTCAGAGGTAAAACGTCTCTATGATCCAAGAAAAAAAAGTCCACTTGCTCTCTGTTCAAGCTTTGCAGGATCAAAAACAAAAAAGGTATTTTCTTGTTTCCTCAGGCTTCTGGAAAGCCACCTGTCCCCCAACATGTGCCAGTCCCCTCCTGGTCTTTGTCAATTCGAAAAGTGGCGACAACCAGGGTGTGAAATTCCTTCGACGCTTCAAGCAGCTCCTCAACCCGGCTCAGGTCTTTGACCTAGTCAACGGTGGGCCGCACCTAGGGTGAGGAATTCCAACAGCACCGCTCATTTTTACCTGTGTAGATGGTCTGGCAGCATATACGGACACAGATTCACTCCTCAGAATAAGTAATTGTGCGTCTCTGTCAGTTTGCGCCTGTTTCAGAAGTTTGACAACTTTCGGATCTTGGTGTGCGGAGGTGATGGCAGTGTGGGATGGGTCCTCTCAGAGATCGACAAACTCAATCTACACAAACAGGTAGCGCAGTATAACCAGCTGTTGCTGTCCAGTTATGCCTTTTCTCCTGGCCAGCTTACACAGAAACACAAAGTCACTTAAGACGCACAGAAACATGCACGCCACTTTAAACTGCAGCAGACATCGATGCCTCATTAACCCCCTGTGTGCCTTTCAGTGCCAGCTGGGGGTGTTGCCCCTGGGCACGGGCAACGATCTGGCACGGGTGCTGGGTTGGGGCCCGTCCTGTGATGACGACACCCAGCTGCCACAGATCCTGGAGAAGCTGGAGAGGGCCAGCACCAAGATGCTGGACCGCTGGAGCATCATGACCTACGAGATTAAGATCCCACCCAAACACAGCTGCCCCACCACGCCTGAGGGAGCTGACGTCTGCCAGGTACTCGCAGTGGTTGACAGATAATCACACGCATCAGCAGACACATTCAAACCCAGCAGGGCTTCCAGACAGACAGGCGTGGGTAGGAGCGGGCAGCACCTGACATTTTTAATTCAGCTTCACCTCAGCTCAGGTTCACAAACTGGATAGAGGAAAACACATTACTTTTTTATCCTCTCTTTTCTCCGCAGTTTCACATTTCCGCCTACGAAGACTCAGTGGCTGCTCATCTAACAAAGATCCTCAACTCAGAGCAGCACTCTGTGGTCATCTCTTCTGCCAAGTAAGTGCTGTCATCGTGCCTGCACGACCCTGAACAGTAGGTCAGCAGAAGTGGAAAACGAAAAGTCAGTCAGATATTTGTAATCAGCAAACATTTGGGACAAATCCTCACATTAAAAAGAACTTTTCTTTTTAATGCATGAGAGCATATATTCTCGGGTTTCTATGGTGACTGCAGCCTGAGTCTGGACGTAGCTGCTCCACTCTGCTTCTACATAACATTCGCTACACAGCAGAAGTGAGTCACACAAAACTGAAAACCCCAGTTTTCAAAAGGTGCAAGCGCCGATGAAGAGAGGGCGGAGCCAAGTCAAGCGGATGACTCCACCCTCTAAAACCAACTGCTGTGGGGAAAAAAAGCTGTCAACACATGTCAGAAAAGGCGCTGTGCTACTTCTCTCTGTTGTATTTTGATCAAAGTATGACACAAACATTTTATTGAGACCACGGAAAAAAAACTGTGTAAACTTTTGAAAGCAGATTTTAGACAAGACATGTTGGGTGTTTGTAATCACTTTGTTTGTTAGTGGTCTATGACTGAAAATTGAGCAGAATCATCCATTCAACTTGGCTACTGCAAAGCTTTCACACCAATTTCAAAATAGGCTCCACCACAGAAGGCTGTTATGAGCAGAGTAGGAAAGAAATGGTTGAACCGTCTGTGATAATTGGAATAAAGCAATTTCATCAGGACCTCAGGAAATTGTGTCAGGTTTTGAAAAATCTGTCATAATGCCTCTTTTTGTAAAGATAAATGAGTACTCTAAAGACATAATGAAACTGTGTGTTTGTGTTTTTGTTTTTTTTTAGGATCTTATGTGAAACAGTGAAGGATTTTGTTGCCAAAGTGGGGAAAGCGTATGAAAAAAGCACAGAAAATGCTGATGAATGCGACACAATGTCTCTCAAAGTAAGCCTCAAAGACCACGCAGAGCCTCCTTCCACCCTTCATGTGACATTTCTGCTCGTTCGCTGCTGTCCAGCCTCTGATGTCCGTTCCCCTCTGTGCTCACCAGTGCGCTGTCCTGAACGAGAAACTGGACTCCCTCCTCCAGACCCTCAACGCAGAGTGCCAACCTCTGCCTCCGCTGCCTCACTCCACTCCTCCTATTGTGGAGGAGGAGCAGGAGGAGGAGGAGGAGGAAGAGGAAGAAGAGCCCAGTGAGGAAAGCCTCACCGGGCTGAAGGAGAAGCTGGAGGAGGAGGAAACAGAGAAGAGGGGAGGAGGAGGATCCCCACAGCAGCTGTTCAAAAGCAGGGAGCAGCTGATGCTCAGGGCCAACAGTCTGAAGAAAGCTGTCCGGCAGATCATAGAACAGGCCGTGAGAGGTGCGCACGCTGGAAAGAGGCAGTTAACTCAGCTTTTCATGTGCATTTGAAAGTCATAAAAGCATTTCAGTTGTTGATTTTGTTCAGTTGTTCTTCAGCACATATTAAGGTGTGTAACAATAGTTGTCATTGCACTTTGATTTTACATCATAATAACACAACTTTCAGCAGGTTGAGATTTCTTTAAAGTATAGTGAGGAGAAGGTTTTTTTATGCAGATGTCAGTGGTTCTGCTCATGTGAAAGTTGTTTGGGACGTGCAGCCTATTGAGATGTTTTCCTGTGTGCAGTGGTTGATGAGCAGAACGCCCACACAGAGGATGCTGAGCTTCCGTCTCCTCTGGAGTTTCGAAAGGACAGCGAAGAGGAGAACAGGGACAGCGAGAAAGATGAGGACACCAAGGAACTGGAAGCTGTGTCGTGTGAGTGTTTCAGCTTCGGTCCAGAGCTCTGACCTGTCAGGTCCGTTTGTCCTCCAAGTCCAGGACTGGCTTCCATGCTTTTTTTTTTTCACCTGCTTGGCCTTAAAAACATTCAGCATTTCAAAAACATGCACGTCGCCCAACTTTTGCAGTTTATATCCTTGGATTTTATCTGCAGAAACTTTACAGAAACCCTTAAAGCAAAGCGTATTCCCTCTCTGCCGTTCCTACTAGGTAGGCAAAGGCAAGCATGGTGAAAGATATGAAAGCCAGGCTCATTGTTGAACTCTTAGAAGAGATTATTGCACTCAGGATTTATGTTGCCATCTTGTGGGAATTGCATTCCCTGCACCACACACAACCAGACACATAGCTCATGGAAAAAAAAGTTCTGCTGACGCAAATCATGTTTCCTGTCATAAATAAACTCAGGGATTAGTACTAAAAGCGAGGTGGAGAGGCTGTGCTATTCCACCTCTTGCTTCAGGCTAAACTGTTTATCTGCTGATCTTTGAGCTCCACAACAGTCTGCGGACGTAGAGAACTTCTTTCATGGTAAACAAAAATGCCTGAAAACATTATGGCTGTGCCGTGTGGCAGCCTGTGCGCAGCTGTTTCTACGCATGTGTGCAGTCTTGTGTCTGGTTGCATGGGCAGGCCGCTGCGAAGTGTCTGTGAGTGGCGTGGACCGTCCACAGGATGTGTTATTGTCTCAGAGGCAAAAGTTCTTCCTGTTTATTTCAGGACCGCTTCCTTCCTTCCACACATTTTCCAGCGGCTTTAAGGCAAGAAAGTATCAGTCAAGCGCTCTGCTTTGTGTCATCTCTTTATTTCCTCGCCGTGCCTCCTCAGATCTTCCTGATCTGGAAGCACAGCGGTCAGAACATGAGGGGTTCTGACACGTGGGCCGGCCTGGGTGCCGTTTGTTTCCTCGTGGAGTGTTCACATGATGTCAGTGTGAGTTTCTGATGGATCCGGCTTACAACAAGAGCAGAACTTAAAAGTGTTTTTTGAAAATGTAAAATGATACGTTTGCTTGACCTCTTTTCATTATTGGAGCGTCTTGAGCATTTGCAGTATTTCATTTTTTTTTTTTTAATTGTTACTCCAGAATAAGAGCCTATATAAAGCACATCTTCATTTGTCCACCTTGTCAGTCATCAACTCAGCTTCAAATGCTTTAAAACTAAAGTATGTGATTGCTACAGGTTGATTGTTGACACAATTATTAAAATAAAAACAGTTTTAGATGAGTTTGTGCAAATATTTTACAGAAGTCATTGTCAGTCATTATCTTTCGGTGTCTCTATCCAATACCAGTTTTGTTATTTTTTTAGTTTTCTTGTAGAATTACTGCTGTTGAGCAAGTATTTGCCTTCTTTTTTATCACTGAAAATGACCAATGGAAATCAGACTTTCTTCACAGCAATTGAATTATTTTGGTTTATTTAAGAAAAAAATGGACACTTGATGTCTGGAGAAGAGATTAGATATGTACATTTCTTAACAGAAACTGCAACAGTGCATAATGGATGTGTGCAAGGATGCTGTCTCCCGTGGTGCTGGAAAGCCTGCTTTTGCAACTTTAAAAAGGGAGCAATTATTCATAAACTGTTGTGTGTTCCTTGCACAAGATGATGATTGGCTCCTGCAACACTTTGGCTTTTACTTGGCAGTTCAAGAAAGCAGCCGCCATACTGAACTCCGTCCATGAATCTTCTTGCAAGGCTGTATGAACCAACGTAAACGCTATGCAATCATCCGGTGCAGGGCTTTTCACTCTAGGGGGAGGGGCTACATTTGCACCAGCTGAAACCTCATTGGTCCCCTGAAATGCCCCTGCCCTGTCACTCTTCTGTCATTTGTCGAAGAATGACGATTAGAAGTGAATGCACTCCAGTGAACAAATAGTTCGTAGCACAAATGTCGACCGTCAATAAATTCTAGAGAAAGTTTTGAATGATCCGTCTCTGAAAGGATACCAAACACAGCCTTAAACAGCAGCCAAAGTTTTGTTTTGTTTTTTTGGCTAAATTATAACCCCCCCATGTTGGTTTTCACTAACATATGAACAAACATATGTTAGGCTGCCCGAGTACCACGGATCATGACGAGGCCGCACTCAAACTCATTTCTTTTGCTTTGCTCTCACTAATAAATCTATTTCTAATCCATGTAGTCTTGTGCTGCTTCTTACTTGTTTGAAAGTATTAACAAATAATAGTTTGTGGATAGTAACCTATGCACAGTGAAAATAAACATAAATCTGCAATGGGTTTTACTGTCTATGCTTTTTCTTTCTTTCTTTCTTTCTTCGTTTTTTTGGAAATCAGGCTTGCAATTATGTGGAAGAATCCATGATGACTGAGATCACAGCTTTATAAATCTAGCAACAACAAACAAAACAAAATAAACACAGTTTTAATAAATTTTATGCATCCAGCCACAGAGTTTGTAGACCTCAATATACTGATTATTGTCTATTCAAAAGGCTTCTTCCCCCTGCTGAGGAAGTCATGCAGCTCTACCCACTGACAGCAGCTTCATCAAATTTTATTACACCCCCCAGTTGGGCTGGGGGCTCCGTATCACATGAATAAAGGATTATTTTTAGTACCCCCTGTTGTGCTAGTCCTCAGAAACCCTGCAGTTCTGTGGAGGAAAAGGACTGAAAAGTTGTTGTTTTTTTTCTGCGCATATCCAGCTGCTAAGAGTCCCTGTTCTCCGACGGACAGGAAGGTGAGCCGGAGCACTCAGTCATACGGCTCCTTCACCATCACCCCCTTCACCACAAGCAAGGAAAACCTCCCTGTGCTCAACACACGCATCATCTGCCCTGGTAAACTCAAACGCATGCACAAACAAAGCCTTTTCACATTGCATCAACAAAGGCAAAGATCACTCCGATATTGCAGCTCAGCACTGTGTGACAGATGTGCCGTGTGTGTGTGTGTGTGTGTGTGTGTGTGTGTGTGTGTGTGTGTGTGTGAGCAGGCCTGCGAGCAGGGCTGGCTGCCTCTATCGCTGGCAGCTCCATCATTAGCAAGATGCTGCTGGCTAACATCGACCCCTTCGGTGCAACACCCTTCATTGACCCCGACCTGGACTCGCTGTGAGAGCTGTTTCTCCTTTATTGCCTTCCTCTGTCTTTGTCACTGTGTTGCTGCCTGTTTCTGTCAGTTCATGAGCAAGTTTATAAGCACAGATCTGTTTTTTTGTTCTCTCTCTCTCTGACTCTCCTCTGAATATTTGTCTCAGAAGTCACGGCCTTTCTGTATATGTTTGTTTGTCTGCATAGAGAGGGCTACATGGAGAAGTGTGTCATGAACAACTACTTCGGCATTGGACTGGATGCCAAGATCTCACTGGAGTTTAACAACAAGCGAGAGGAGCATCCAGAGAAGTGCAGGTGAGGCACAGTCGCCCGTCTTTTTGAATCATTTTGTCTTCCTGAATCAAGGAACATCAGAGAACTATGACCGACCCCTGTTTAGGCAGCATTAACGTACAGTTTCTTTGTGGTTTCAGTTTATCTTTGAACTAAGCCGAGGAAACAGTTTTTATGTCCTCTCAGGTAAAGACACAGCTGCTCTTTACCTGCACACTGTTCATGTCACCTTCTCTGTTTTCCTCACACAGGAGTCGTACTAAAAATATGATGTGGTATGGTGTTCTGGGTACTAAAGAGCTCCTGCAAAGAACATACAAGAATCTGGAGCAGAAAGTACAGCTGGAGGTGAGAGAAAGAACGACTGCAGCTTTCACTGGTACCTGGAGGTCAGACCAAACAGCCCCCAGTTTTGAAGCTACCAAAGCACTGTTTAGTGTCTGCTGGGCCGTTTTTTTCTGCTCTCAGATTTATTCTGACACAGACTCTTCATAATTAGCAGTATTTCCACAACAACTGCAAAACCTCACATGATGTGCTCATTTAAACTGTTTTGACTGTTGATGCCTTCCCCTGGGGCTTTTGAAGGGTTTTTTCCTTGACCCCCAACGTCTCGAAAGCAGGATTCAGGACCTTGAAAGAGTATGGAAGACAGATTTCAGTTTTTAGCAGCAGCCAGACCTACTTTCAGACCTTTTGGAGCTGCAAAGTTTTGAGTGACTGCAGATGAGGTGCACTGCAGTGATGAGTGATGAAGCGCATCTGTGCTGTTTGTAAGGTGAAAGAAGATGTGCTCATAGAGCCACGTGATATGGAGAAGCCCACCTCATACAGAAAGTGGGATGACACCAGTTATTTAATGCAAACTAGCGGTGATTCAATAAGGACATTTTTTTTCACGAGTGTTGCATAGCAGTTCTTTGAAATGTGCTCATGTCCACTTAAATTTTACTTTGAAATGGTTTCACTCTGATTATTTCCATAAGCTTTGCTTCTGTCGCACCTGGTTTCAGTTGTTGATAACCATCGCCTGTTGATTATCTTCCTGAGAACAGTATTTATACTGGTTTTCTTGACTCTTCTGCTTGATGCTTGCCCTTTTCATGCAAGTCTGGTTTAATCTAGTCAAGTCCAACCCAGTTCTATTTAATTCTCTGGGTTGCCCAGCTTTTTATTTTTTGCTTTTTGTTTTGTATGATGTTCTGCTGTTTTCTTTTTTTTCGCATCAGCTTGAGTCCACCTTACAACCAAGTGTGACAGTACTGACATTAATTGGACCACTTTCATTAAAGGGGGGGTAGGAGATAATAGAAAAAAAAAAAGTCTGCAATATTTAAAAAAGTGCAACCCCCTCCCATCAGACCTGCCTCATTTCATACATGTAAAGCACACAAAGGATCAACGGCTGCTCACTGAAGAAAATGATACGTTGACAGACAAGCCAGCGGTCCAGTGACTGTACCAGGGTCACTCACAATGATTGGATGGAGATCTTTTTTCTTTAGAGGGCTTCATTTATCGTTTGCCATCAGCGCGTGAAGAGAATTTCGGGCAGTGTAGCTGAAACACTTCAGAAAAAGATCTCTTACCAACCCTTTAACAGGCTACTCTTCTTAGCATCTTAATGGCTTTAAACTTTTCCTGGATTTCCTAGTAAGGGAAGCACGAAAACATGTTCTTAGAATTGTATAAATTATAGATTTGATCCTGAAGAAACCTTCAGACAAGCTAAGTTTCTCCTGGTTTCTGTGCCTTTCCCAGTGTGATGGCCAGTACATCCCGCTGCCCAGCCTTCAGGGGATTGCAGTGTTAAACATTCCCAGCTACGCCGGTGGAACCAACTTCTGGGGCGGCACCAAAGAGGATGATGTGAGTACATTCACAGCCCATTAGCCGTCCACAGTAAAATGACTTTCAGTGTCATGCTCCATCCTGCTTTCATGCCCTTGGTAGGCAACTTAGATCACCTCTGGAGAGGAAGAGGGGTGTTTTCCTCCACAGGCAAGAAACTGGCCAGACTCCTCGAGCTTTTTTTTCTCCTCTATTGTTAACTACTGAATGACAGTGTGGACTCTGGTTTTACATGACCCCGCTGACCTAGAGAAGAGGGTGGCTGGAGAGATATGTGCGCTTGTTTGTTTAAGGCTCTAAGCACAAGGGCTGCTGAGGGATTACAGTGTCAGTTTACACACACACACACACACCCCTGAGTGGGCCCCTGTGGAGGACACACATATACATATAAAATGTGTGTCTGGCGTTATATAACTGCTGTTTTGGAGCGGAAGAAACAGAAACATGGAGGGGGCATTCAGATAAACCTTGTCATTGTTTGCACAAACGCAGATTCACAGAATGTAATCAAGATTTCCTCTTCGCCTTGAATAAATTAGAGACTTTGAGACAATGCAGCTCATTTGTGATTTAAATCAATTATAATACCTGAAACCAAAGTTAATGATAGAATGAGCGTCCGCTTGGATCCAGATCAACTTCATCCCACTTCTTTCTAAATGTCTCCATCTAGTGGCTAAAGTCCCAAAAGACACTTGAGAGGTTTTATTGATTTATTTCTATTCTCTTGGGCACCTGTTGCTTCCTCAGTCTTTTATGTCTTTGCTCAAAGACGGATGGCTTTTATTTATTTATTATATGTATATTTTTTTACTTGACTTGGTTTTGTTTTGATCCTTTTAAATTTTTTTTTCTTTTTTTATACGTGTACAATCCTTTGTAAAATTATTTTGGGTTTTTCTTTTTGTTTTGTGCGTGCGTGTATGTGTGTGTGTGTTGGTAGGGGGTATTTCTTATTTTATTAGTTGTTTTTTTTCTTAAGTGGCTTTTGAAGTGAATCTTTTTAGATTTATTTTTTAAATGTTAGTTGGTTTATTAGCCCCTCCCCTTTCCCAGTACTTGTCACAAAGCTTTCAAACTTTCAACTAAACGGTCACTCATGTCTTGCAGATTTTCTGTGCTCCATCGTTCGACGATAAGATCCTGGAAGTGGTGGCCGTATTCGGGAGCATGCAGATGGCTGTGTCCAGAGTCATCAAGCTGCAACACCACCGCATAGCACAGGTGAGAGGACGCACAAACGGCAGCAGCTAGTCGCTGTGAAAGCCATGAATCTGAGCTGAGTCTTCTGTCTGAATCAGTGTCGAACGGTGAAGATCACCATCCTGGGCGATGAGGGGGTTCCCATTCAGGTGGACGGCGAGGCGTGGATACAGCCCCCTGGAGTCATCAAGATCCAGCACAAGAACAGAGCACAGATGCTCACCAGAGACCGGGTGAGGAGGATGGTGGAGTGAGGAGGATGAGTGGGATTTGTGAGGAGAAGGCCTGGAAAACTTTGGATAATGTATGAGAAATGAGGGTGGATTAGCTTGTGAATGGATGTTCATGCTTGTTGACTGTGAACTGTTTTTCTGTTCTGACTTTTCCTGCAGGCATTTGAGAACACGCTGAAGTCATGGGAGGACAAGCTGAAGTACGACAAACCTCCTTTGCGGCCCCACCTCTACCCTCAGCAGTCTGTGGATCTGGCTACGGAGGAGGAGGCCACCCTGTTGCAGATGTGTGCCCGGGCAGCAGAGGAGCTCATCACAAGGTAACTGCCCCCCAACCCCCAACATGAATGTTAGCTGCCTCTCTTAAAACACTCAGGCCTTATATGAATGAAGGTCCCTGACTGCGCTTATGTCTGATCACAGGATCTGTGAGGCTGCAAAGACCAACGGGCTTCTAGAGCAGGAGCTGGCTCACGCTGTTAATGCTGCATCCCATGCCATCAACAAAACTCACCCCAAGTTCCCAGAGGTGAGCCATCAAGGCCTTTCACATTAGCTGCAAGTTTCTTTAGTCAAAATACGGCAGGCTTATAATACAACAGCTCATGTTTCAGAGGTGTTTGTGCAGCTCAGTTCACAGCAGCCAGTTATGGGAGGTGGAGTTAGCCACTCGATTGACTCCGCCCATTTCTTCTGCAAGGTGTGTGTGTTTAAAAAGATGAGTAGATGTGTGCTGTCCATGGTAGGTGGATAGTAGAGGTAATGTCTGTGATGTCACAGAACCATGCAAAGCTGAACTGAATTGCACATTTTCAGACTCGGGTGGCCTCAAACTAAGTTACAGTTTTGTGTTATGTCAGAGTTGTGACTTTTGACGTCATTTTTCTTTTCTTTTTAAATTTCAGTAACACGTCCTCTTTAAAATGAGTTCAGATCAACACAAGCAATGTTTTCATCTTTGAGCAGCTTAAGCCGACCTTTGAACTGTCTCGTAACGCTCTCCGTGTCCGTTTTCACTATTGTGCCTTTCACATTTTGAGAAATTACATAAAACAAATACCTACTGATACCTACTGAAAACCTTATTTATCCTGTACGTTACAAGATGTTTTTGGACTTGGCCCATACCTACAACTCTGTCAGTCTGTTATTTCTTGAGATGTTTTGTTCATTTGAGATTTTCTGTCACTGTCTGAATGATTCTCTGTTAATGATTGTGATTTTTCTCCAGATGTTATGCATTTTGTAATTCCTATAACCACATTTCAAATGTTGGGTGGGGGGAGGATAAGAACTACATATTCATCCTTCATTTTATGTGGTTTAACCACTTCAAACAATGCTGCTAGATGGGAAAGAAGAAGAAAAAAAACCCTTCATGTTGAAAGCCTTAACAAAGAAATAGAGAAGAAAAAATATAACATATTTGTTTTCACTTCCCCAAAAACAAAGGCTATACCCTTTGAAAATAAGCTGATGAGACTGTGTGCATACTTTGTAAGCATTTTGTACATAAAGGTAAAGCTTCTGTCAGTGCTGTATTGTGGAGAATGGACAGTCTATGAACCACTTTAAACTGCGGCAACTTGTTTTTTCTGCCAGTGTTTTATTTTTCCCACACATGCTCCGTAATCCCAATGCCCAGTTCTCTTAGTGAATTACACAAGTGTGTTTGTGAAGGTGGGCGTCTGCTGCAGCTGCTGAAAGGACGCCACTGGTTTGGAGGGACTCAGCTAGAGCACATGCAGTCATTTCTTAACTATGGACAATAATCAAACTAAGTATGAATCAAGGAAAGTAGTGAGTAAAGTAGTTCCTTCCCCAACTTTAAACCCAATTATTTGCCTCTAAAACATCATACACTAAATTTACAACAAAATCTTTTTCATAAGTGACGTTCTGTGACATTTTGAACAGCATGCATTGTCTACCCGCCACACAGCATCAGCTCGACCTGTTTATTTTTAGTTTTTTTGTTGTTGCTCTATATTAAAGCTGAGCCATCGAAACAGCTTCTAGAGCAGTTTTAATGTGTGATGTTTGAGCTCTCACTAAATAACAGCCGCCTTCCTTCTCCAGAGCCTGACGAGGAACACGGCTATTGAGGTGGCCAGCACTGTGAAGGCGCTCTACAACGAGACCGAGTCTCTGTTGCTGGGCCGAGTCTCTGTGGTGAGTTCTGGGATGCATTTAACGTGCCACACTGCGTTAAAGCGTTTGAGAATAATGTCGGTTTATGACAGTCCCTGGTTGACCGTTTTCCTCCTCTCGCAGCAACTGGATCCACCGGAGGAAGAGCAGCTCTCCAGCGCTCTGCAAAGCGTGGAGTTGGAACTGGGCAAACTGGGGGAAATCCCGTGGCTCTACCACATTCTGCAGCCCAACGACGAGGAGGTAAGCGGCCTCAAAACGTACATGTGCACACATCATTTCTGCATGAGCGATGTTGTGTTTTATTTCTATGTCTCATTACTAATATCTGTCTGCACATATCGACAGTGATGTGAACAGCCCAAAGAGCATCATCTCTAGTTATTTATCATTTGTCCTCAAAATATGGACAAATGTCCTTAAAACATGAGAGAAGAAGAGGATTAAAATTTGCAAATGGGTCTTCAAAAATTATAAAAAGGAGTATTGTGATTGAAAAGTTCTATTACTTAATTTTGATCTATAAAACAAAACAAGTTCTCCCAGATGATGAAAATAACACTTTTGTTAAGATGTAGACTGAAAAGACAAATTTATATTTTCACCTTGTTTTATTAATTTTCAACCTGGGCAGTTTTATTTTTAACTTTTTTTTTTTTATTGTTACAGTTTGGATCTTTTAGGAAAGACAAAAACTGTAGTGGAAGAAAAAAGATTAAAGGGACACAAAGGACTTTCCTTCCTCCAGGCGTGGAGGTTGTCCTTTCTGTTTTTCCTCTCTTGCTTGGTCGTGTTCTTGTTTTCTCTTTCATCATTAC
Source organism: Arrhamphus sclerolepis (assembly GCA_037176975.1). Lineage (NCBI taxonomy): Eukaryota > Metazoa > Chordata > Actinopteri > Beloniformes > Hemiramphidae > Arrhamphus > Arrhamphus sclerolepis. Next base: position 13,082 of record JBAMYA010033021.1, on the reverse strand, counting down.
AGCCTCGAGTCTCTTAGATGCCTCATGTTTGTGACATGTGACAGAAGTAGGATTTTTACTAGATTAATTGGTACGTAATTCATTTACAGCATGCTACGCTGGGCAGTCGAACATCGGTTGAATCGTGGCTACGACAGAAGTAAATCTGAGTGTGTTTCAGGCTCTAATCACAGCGTCATTAGCAGGCTGTATCAGGCGTTGTTGTTGCTAGGCTACTGCGCTGTGTACACGCGCTGATGTTTACGTTATTTCGTGGTGCGTTCCTATTGGTGGGTTAGCTGACAGAGCTCGTAGAGGCAGCGACAGGCCGACACACTCTGAGACGATTCCTCTAAATGTCTTCTGTCTTTCATCTTTGGTCCCGTCTCACTGACAGATGTACCACCACCGTGATAAGTGACACACAGTTATCACAAGAGTCCATGCGGACGGGAGTCCAAAGTGACAAAGTTTGCCAGCCAATAGCAGGGATATTGATAATCAAATATTCCTTCAGATGAAACAAAACAAAACTCCTTTGTGTCACTTTAAAAAGGACTTAAAAACACTTTCAAATTAGCAAGACAGAAGAGGAAAAAAAATAAAGTTCAGAAATGATGACTCGATCTCATTTGACTCCCAGGATTCCATTGATCTTCATCTAAACTGCAATTCTGATCTTCTCTTTTTACATATAAATCAATGGCTTGTTTTTTGCGTCATTAACATATTGACAATGTTGGTTTAAAAAAGAAAATTGATGTGAAGCACTGCTTCAGATGAATAATTTCAGTAAAAGCATAAAGAAGTAAAAATCTTCAAAGACTAAAAGAAAGTGTACACCTTAAAGTCCTGCATGTTTGAGACCTCAGAAGACAGGATGGATGTTTTTGGAAGTGATCTTAAAGAGCAGAGATATGCATCAGCTTACGTAAAGGTTAAACAAAGGTGGTCTGCTGATGTCCTCGACTGAAAATCATCATTGAGGGAAAATTAAACCCCCAAACTCTCCAAGGATTGTTTTAGTATCATGAAATGGTTGCTGCTCACCTGATGCTCACAGATGGTGGGTACAGGTGTTACCCCAAATATTTACTCACAATGTGTTCAAAAAAGACTCAAGAAATGATGATTGTGCATGAAGAACACAGTTTTTGTCTATAATTACAGCTCAGGTGATCAAATTGCATTTTATGATCAATTAATGCGTCAAACCAGCTAATTCCAAAAGCTTGACTTACTTTTTCCCTCCAAACTGTTGCTGATTTTCATGAATTGATGCATGACGTGGTGTGCTACAGGAAGTCAGTAGAGATGCTGTTTTTGCATTTAAAAAAAAAAAGTTTAAACACACTATGATTGTATGCGACTGCACTTTAAATGAAGATCTTTTGATTTCATAGCAAAATAAATGAAAATAATTAAGTTCAGTGTTCACATCCTGTTCGTTCTCACTGTACTGTTTAATGTTGCATGGCTGAAGGTAACGAGAGTTGAGTAGCTAAATGAAAGGCTATAGGTTCACTCTGCTTATGTACCAGGACCACTCTCTGGGTTATGGCAAGAGGAACAGTCGCAGCGGTATGTTCCGCATAGTTCCCAAGTTCAAGAAGGAGAAGGCGACCAAGAAGACGAGCCCTCAGTCAGGTAGGGCCACTTTACCCTCAGTGCTGAGCAGACCGAGTGCCTATATCTGCTCAGGATGAGGAGCTGGTCTAAGTTACATAAAATCAGTTGGCATGGATGTCATTTTCCTTTATTTAGGCAAGAACTTACACAAACTCCTTTCGTAGTCGAATGCATCACATGACACTTTTAGAGACTTACTGGAGGTGGTGCCATCCATTGTTCTTCCATCGATACCATGCATTCGTGGAAGTACGACGCCTGTCCTGAAACATGCACAAAAGCACGCTAGGTTCTGCCATCGTGTTTTCCAAACTGACTCATGACCATCATTTTCCGATTCATGCATCAAGGTGTTACTGCATTATGTCCCTGTAGCAGAAGCACAAAGGATGGCTGTGTGTTTGAGGTGTTACATCCTATAGTATGAACTACACCATCAACTTTAACCCCCTCCCCTCCATTCATGCCCCCCATCCAGCATCCAACTTGACCTAAGAAGGCGCAAAGTCTGTGCACCATGGAGAAGCCTGCAGGGATTCATAATTTCGAATCAGTCACACTGAAACCGTTATGCCATTAAGTAGTAAGTCCTGTCAAACTTCCAGAAGACCAAAATATTGCAGCGTACCAAGTGGGTGTATGTTTCCTACATCGTGAGAAGGTTTAAGCCCCTCCTGACGTTGCAGGCTGATTCCTGCTCAGTCAGGCTGAACTTCCTGCAGACCACAAAGGCTTCCACCTCCCTGCACCTCCTACTTTTTCTGTGTTTTTTGACAATGGTTGATGAAATGCATGATCCCCCTCCCTCCCTCCAAGTCTTCCCCAAACACGGCCTTGTCCTGACCAACCTTCAGCATCTTTCCTCCTCCGCTAGCTGCCGCCACTGCTTTCTCTCTTCCCTTCCTTTCTGGTGCCCTCCCGCAGTATTTCTTCTCCACCCCATGACTTACCACAAGTCGTGCTCATCCGTGAGATTGCGATGACACATTCACGTCTGTGTGGGGAAGAGCATGCGTGAATGAGATTCAGGTGAAGTGGTATGTGGTGGTGGGCGCTCTGAGCCTCTCTCTGCTCTGCTTTGTGTGTGTGTGTGGTGTGTGTGTGTGTGCGTGTAGTGGAGAGATGGGGCACAGAAGAGGTGGGCGTCTGGCTGGAACAGCTGAGTCTGGGGGAGTACAGAGACACTTTCATCCGACACGACATCCGCGGCTCGGAGCTTCTGCACCTGGAGAGGAGGGACCTGAAGGTACTCACACACACACACGCTCACACCTGTCGACACCCCTCAATGAATCTGTGTGAAGCCTGTCCTCCAGTTGGCGCTTTCTCTCTGCCTCTTGTTGTGATGCATCTCTCGTCCTGTAACCTGTTCGACTCCTCCTTGTTTCTGCCACCTCTCGTGCTGCGCTGCATTGCTCTGCTTGGCTTTTACCGTCTGATTGTTGCCTGGTGAAGATGACTTGTTCTAACCTACTAACACTGTGTATCTGCTGAAGAGGAGGGAAGCCTAGAAGTGGGAAGTCCAAACTGAGCTGGACTGCTTGTAGAAGTTCAGAGTAGGCAGCAAGTCTACTTGTGACAGCTCGCTCAGATCAGACAAGAAAACATGCCCAGTTTTCTTCTGATATCTGGGACTTTTGTGGAGTGACTTCCTTCTAAAGTTTTGAGGAACGATTGCCAATGTGATGAGCAGGAATACCTGGACGGCTTGCAAGAGGACCGAAACGTTAGGCTCCGCTTCAAGTAGAAATATAACACGTGGCAACTTGGACTTGCTCAGCTGACACACATGTAAGGAATTGCATTTCCCAGCACATGGACAGTGTCGCTGTTCACACACACTCAAAGCTCATTGTCTGTGGGAAAAAAAAAACACCATAAAACATCAACGTCCAGAAACAATAAAATCCATAAACGGGAGACAGAGATTTTCTGTTTGTGTGAATATTTAAGTGAGCAAAGGATGAAATGATCTCCAAGGTTGCAATGAAATGTTATTGTCCACATTTAAAGGAAGATTAGTTATATTTTGTGTAGTTTTAGAGTGTAAATGTAAAAGCAATACAGTTGACCTTTCTTATGTTCACCAAGAGCTTAACCTTTTAAGAGGACATAATTATGTTAATGAATGGATGGACACAAATATTCAGTGATTTAGAGTCTGTGTTTGAGTCTCAACTCAAAATTGCCAAAATGAAAGTTTTTTTTTCTCACCTCCTCATTCAGTGAGCTGTTCAGATTTGCAAGGCACCGGGACATCACGGACCCAAATATAATGTTATCCAAAGATTCCCCATCTTTATCTCCACCTGGCTTCACATTATGCAGCATTTTCTCTTTCTCAAAAGTGTGTGACACAAATCACTGACACTGGTTTTAAAAAGGCACAGCTCATGAAAGATGAGAGTGAAGTAGAAGAGAGGAACTGAGATATTATCTCTGACCCCTAAAAGTGGCTGCTCTGGTCACAGCTGTAAAGACATGGCTGAAAAGGGAGCTTCTCTACTGTTGTGTTTCTAGAGGAATCCCCCCCCCCACACCCCCCACCCCCCAGCACACGGCAAGCCAAAAATGGGGGAGGAGAGGCACAAAAATATATAAACGTGTGGTGGTCGGAGGGTCGAACAGCAAGTCGGCCACGTTAGTTGGCATCTAGCAGACATGTGTAGGTCAACCTCAGAAAACAGATGGCATGGGAAGTTATATTTTGAATTCAGTTCTAGATTTAACCCTCACAAGGCCTTAAGGGCTTGGGTCAAAATGACCAGAGGTTGATGCATAGGCAGAGGCATAGAAGGTTATGGTTAGGGCTTAAGGCCTTGTGAGGATTAACAGGGAGCCAGTGTAATTAGGCTAGACCAGTGGAAGGTTTATAACATGTTGTAGTAGTTTGTACAGCAAGAAAGTAATGCATTACAATGAATAGTACATCTTGTGTTCCAAGACTACTGTGAGCCATCGATGCGGTGCCTGGAGATTTCTGCTTTTAATCTGCAAAGCATCGCATTTATGTCAAATGTTGATGAAAAACAAGCTTGTGAGCAATTTCTCACAAAGAAATCTGTCATCATCATCACATAAACTTAAAGGTTTTGTGGCGCAATAATAAAAAACAGGCACAAGCATAACAGAGACGCGTCTTGTTGTGTTTCTGTTACAGAAACTTGCCAGTGGAGCTGCAGGGTCACATCATCATATTCGTAGAGCTCCATTTCATGAATGTGGAAAACAGTAACCTTAGAATGCTTTGAGCATGATGCAGGTTCTGTTGTACATGATGACCACAACTTGCTACGATTTTGTACGACAAAAACTGGCTCAAAAACAAACAAAAAAAGAAAAGAGCCAGTAACGTACACAAGTGCCCCTCCCATCCAGTCTGTCTGTCTGAGTCCAGTCCACCTCTGAAAGCCCTGGTGCAGCTGAACATGTTCAGATTTTCCAGTCTGAGAGCCTTTATCTTACTACAGTTAGTGTATGTTTCAGTCAGAGTTACAATAGTTTTGATCTTCTAAATATTTTTTATTTTCATTTTGTTGAATTATATCAGTTTAGTGCATCCGTAGTTTTATTTTTGCTATCAGTTTTGAAAATTGTTTAGTTTTAGTTTTGTTTCAGTCTTAGTTTTTGAGATGTTGATTTATAGAGACTGACAAAAAAAAAATCTAAGATGAAAAAATGTTACCTATCAGCAATGCCATACAGTACAAAACAAAAAAAAGTAATTTGAAGTACTTAGAGTAATTTAAAAAATGTAAGGCCGAAGACCAAAAGGCACTGGTAGCCAGAATGTAGAGGAAAAAAAGGGAAGGGAAAACTTTTAAGACAACAGTCTTTGTAATTATATTTCATTGTTGGTTTTAGTTTTGATTAAGTTTTTGTTTTATAAAAACCTTTCCTTTTTTTTATTTCAGTTAACAGAATTCTTTTTTCACTTGCAGTTTCTCTTTTAGTCTCGTTTTCATTAACTGTGATAACGACGAACACTGCTTTGAAATACGAGTATCCTAACAGTGCATTTATGAATCCATCCACAGTGTTTGCTAACAGATTTATAAATGCACCTTTTTCTTAGTTCTTTCCATCTGTCAGTTTCCTGTGTGACTGTCACAGTAATATACTGCAGATACAAATCCCTAGATTCAAACATTTGAGCCTGAAGAATAACAAAGCAGTGTTGTTGTGTAACACAAAGTGGAGAATCATTTAATCCCTGTGGCGTAGGAGTATATATAACATGTCCAGGATGTCATTATTAAATTACCTTTATTGAGTTACATAACCTAAGGTAGACTTTATACCACCAAGAGTAGGATATGTTTTCTCTCAGTTTAAGATTAAATTAACAACCAAAAAAAGGAAGTTCTCTTTATTAGTTTGTGTTGGTGTGTCTGTTTCTTAAGGAAGACCCGTTTAAAGGTGCTGATTGTAGCAGCAATCTTGCAACATGAGGTTTTCTAGAAAACGAACGGCAAACATCCCATTTTCCGGCTTTAAGCTCATCCAGGAAGTACAACGTATTGCAGTTCCTCAACTGACCACTAGGTGCTGGCTCCACGTCACAGCAAATCCCTTTTGACACCCATGTTAAAATCCCAACTTTGCAGTAGAATTAAACATATTTACAACCTGGTACAATTTTTTTTCTTTTTGTTTTCCATCTGTGGATAATGCTGCGTTCCATTTACCTCAGAAGTCGGACCTGGGAATGACGTCACAGCCGAGTTATTAGCATTCCAGTTACAAAGTCAGAAAAGAAGAAAAAATCGGAAAACATGACTGCAACGTCTACGAAAGCTATTTTCATGCTTGCTTTGTCCACATATAAGCAACTATAAACTGCTATTGTTAGCCATTGTTAGCTTGCCCTGCATTGTTTGCAAGTACCACATGAAAAAATATAAATAATGCTATAATAGCATTTTCGTATATATGTCGCACAATACTATGTATATGGCTGATTTAGTGCCTTAAACACGAGTCAGAAGTGTAAAGAAATGCAATAATACAGTTGCTTCTATTGTTTACATCGTGCGCAGCAATCTTCGATTGTGGTGAGGATTCTCCAACTTTTCAACCCGGAATTCTGACTGCAGGGGGAGTTCCAATGAAAATTCCCATTCGGACCTCGGAAATCCCTGCTTCCCAGTACACATGGAACGCACCATACATCCCTGATCAATTTAATTTAATTCATATTAAGCAATAAAGTTGACCAATCACATGCCCAGACCGGAATTCGTTTGACATGCTTGACTGACAGCTAGCCATGTGCTCTCCTGTTAGCTTTGACAGTTTTGTCCCACCTTTTTGCAAAATAGCACCGTGCGGTTTTGAGGAAAAACGGGCTTCAAAGGCTCTCTGTACAAATCTGTGGATCACGTGACTGGATAGTTGCACAGCATTTACAACCAATGGTGCACACACAAAAGATGGAGACCCTGCTATTTTGTTTGACTCTTTCTGAAGCGACACACATCGCAAGCACTTTGCAGGGTCTTTACTTTTTGGGTCCCAGCATTACTGCTCCATGAACAGGAGAGAACTAATTAGTGATCTTCTGCAGCTGTGATAATTAGTCTCTCCTGACACTATTTGGGAACTATCACCTCATATGTCCCTTTATCGCTGAGGAGAAACCACACAACACTCAACAGTTGCAGCAGGTCTAAAGCGAAGTAGCCATTTCTTGGGTTTATCTTGGGTTAAAGAACCCGTCTACCTGCGTCAGGACGGTGTCAGCGGAGGCTTGGAAGAAGACCCAGTCATAAGCTGTTAACCCTGCTGCTGTTTGGCAAATATTAGGAATTAAAGTCTGAACATCTGAACAACCAAAAATAATAAATAGAAATGAAAAAAAGGAATTTATTCATTCTCATATCTTTTTTTTGTGAATAGTATAAAATGGGATTACCTTGTAAATTGTGTTATAGAACTTCTCAGTAAAGTAATTAAAAGTAATTATTGGGATCAAAACACAGATGGGGAGAAAGAAAAGACATAATCTTCTTAATTGCCCTGAATGTGCTATATAAATAAAACATGGACTGGCATGATTCAGAGGATACAAGTATTTATGTAAATGTAAAAAGATATGTGCTATATTCACAACCCATCTGGAAAGGCACACTCTACTCTGATTGATCATGTTTGATCCAAAATAGAGCAGTTTCATGCAGTTGTTCGTTCTTTATTCAGCACATGCACAACAAGCCACCATTTATCAGCCGTGGAAAAACCCTAAACAGCCAACATACAACACACAGAAGAGAAGGAGTAAAGAAAGCATGATATGATCTCTTAAGATTGCCCTAAAGGTCAGTGTTGTTGGTGTTTTGATGTGGAAGGGAGCTTTCTCTGGATGTTTGTAATGTTTTGTGTCTTCGTGTTGTTTCTCAGGATCTGGGGATATCGAAAGTGGGTCATATGAAGAGAATTCTCCAGGGAACTAAGGACCTAGCCAAGGCCTCTATGATTGATCTGTAACCTGGGAGCAAAAGCTGCCAGAGATGGGGAGGCGAGGACTCCCTATAGGTGACTGGATGCATTTGGGAGCACCGGCTGTGAGGGAGGAGGCAGGTATTCGAGGAGAGCTGGATTTTTATCCCTCTGCTGAGGAAGGGATTGTGATGTTGTGAACAAGATACATTTGCGTGTGTGTTTGTGCGTGGTGTCAAAATGACAGTCGTGAAAGCTGATGGAAGTGTGAAGGGAAGTCATCGATCTTGAAGTGACAATAAAAAAACAACAAAAAAAAGCCATTTCTAAGTTAATAACCACTCATAGCACACAATCAGGTATGCAACTTATCATTAGCGATGACTAGCTCTCCGTAGTCACAAACTAGTAGCAAACTAAAAACTTCCATGATTGTGGGGTTCAGCTTCAGCTCCGTGTGGCTGTGCAAGCTGCAGATGCAATAAAGCATTTAAAGCAAACTTTGGGTTTCCTTAGAGACAGAAAATAAACATCACCATTTTATTCTTGGTGTTAATGTTGAAGTTGTGGGATGCTGTCGCATGCTATGCTTGCTCAACTTTAAGTATCTTTAACTGCATGATTAAGTGTCATGATTTTTTTTTTTTTTTTGCGCAAAATAACACTTGAACAAGTTTTACGTTACTTAAGTATTATGATGCCATTTTGTTACTACTGAAAACATCCCCTTTTTGGGTTAAAATCAAAGTTTTTTTTGTTTTTTTTTCTTTGTAGCTTTATTTTGTTTGCATGATAATAATGTGTCAAGTTTTCTGTCAAGTGCCATACTTGTGTAACTTAGTGTAAAATGTGCTTTATTAGCAGACATAAGACGTTTTTGATGAGATATTGATTAATGGAGTTAATATCTGTAAGTTGACACCTTCTCTGTGGATGTGAAATCAGTACCAAAGTGAATGTCTTAGAAAACATGATGATTGGATACTTTTGTTCAGACTCTTATTTAATAGACTGGTAAGGTCTTAAGTCTTACTTCTGTTTAAGGTGGGAAAAAGATTAGTTTTAGTCGAGGACAGAGTAAAAGTTTTGATCAGGCGCCTACCACACATATTGTAGGGTTCTTGAGATTTTTAAGGAATACTTAAAAGGCACTTTCCACCTCTTGCTTTATGCAAGTGCGAATCCTCATATCATTACATATAAGTAACGGTTCACCTCAACTTTGTACCTTTTTGGCAATTTGACAAAATATGTAACACTAATAGCTGTTAGATAATCGGTTTTAAATAAGTAATGGAGCAGTTGATCTGCAGCCTGCATCGCGTTGTTCAAGTGCAGCTTTTCTTCTTCAATTTACAAGAGAGATGTTGATAGAACACTACTTTTACCTGTTAGTTTATTTTAAGACTGGTGGCATTACAGGGTATATTTCTATGTGTGATGCTAAGTTTGTATATAACTATATATGTATATATATATATGTGTGTGTGTATATATATATATATATACATACATACATATATATACGTATATGATGTATATAATATATGCACTGTACATACAGTATACAAGTGTATGCAAACAATGTTTGTAAGTGTTGTAGTCTAATGCAATTGTAGTTTGCTGACATGGCATGCATTGTCAACAGCTCACACATTTGATTGTGTATATTACACCATAACAATTGTGTACTTTTGATTTTGTTCTAATCTCTTGTACATGATAACCCTGTTGTATTCTAATGATGGTGCAATATTTGATCTCTTGTTTTGATACTGTCTGAAGCTTTTTGACATGCTGTTTCTCAATGGGGGAAAAGGCCTGGGAAAGGTGGGGTTTTATCCGTTTTTTTTTTTTTCTTTGTATATGAATAGTCCTTAATATTTGAAGATTTTAAAAGTTAGACCCATAGACAGACTGCGTTTTCTTACGGACCCCAAATTTCTTCCAGTGGTTCACTCGTTTGTAGTTTTGCTCCTCTGTGCTTCCAAGATAACAATGATGGTGGATAGACTGGACAGACGTGACTGTTGTGTTATTGTGTATCACAATGTTTCCATGTGCATTTGGGTACATGTACAAAAACAGTGACATGTTGTAACCTATCATACACATATGAAAAAGAAGTACACCCTTTTTCACCTTGAAGGTTTTCTGTATCGGGGCATTTAAAAGAAAAGTCCTTAACAAGCCTAAAAATTAGGCAGATACGACCTCACGTTAGCAGCAACAAATTACTACACCTTTAGTGCACCATGAGATTATATATTTAACAAAAAACTAAGCCAAAGCAGTGTGAAAAACAAAGTATACCCTTAGTTTGATGAACACATGTTTAAGGACACTCTTACTGTTTCCATAGGAATCAGGAGGGTCTTTAGCAACCAGGTGCCTGCTAATCAAATGCACTTGGTTAAGTGATCATCAGCAAGTGCGAGCATCTCTATAAAACTGGATGGTTTTTCAGTTTGCCGAGCTGGAGCATTCAAGTGTGCCCTCACACAATGCTAAGGATAAGAACATTAGCATTAGCAATTAGAAAAGCAATTGCTGCAGCTCATCAGTCTGGGGAGAGTTAAGCACTATTTCCAAATAATGTGGAGTCCACAATAGAACGATCAGTCATCAATGATAAACGGGTCTGACTTTGTAATGGTCAGAGAAATTGTATAAAAAGCCTGGGGTGACATCTTAGATTTGATAGGCCTTAATTATCATATCAAATGCTAAAGTTCATGACAATTGCAAAGACTTTTTGAAAGGGTTGCTGGGAGAGAGCCTACTCTCTCAGTGGAACATGACAACATGGTTTAGGTTTGAACAAGCTACTAGACTTGTGTAACCATGTCCGGAGGGATGAGACCACAGCAGAGAGATTTGTTCAGAATGCACAACACCAAGTTTGGTGGAAGCCATGCAAAGCATATCAGCACAAACACTCATATCAACTGTCAAACAAGGAGGGACGATGATTGGGGCCTCTTTATTTTCCACAGCTGAGGGACCTGGCTTCTATAGATAAATGTGAGGCTAATTGGCTGGCTCGTATTTGGTCTTTATAAAAATAAAAAACCCAAACACACTGACAAATCTACAAGTGTTCCTTTACATGTTTGAAAAGAAAAGAATTGAGGCTCAGATCTCAGCCTGATTAAAATGTCATGATGGAGCCTTAAGAGAGATATGTTTATGTAAATATTGGCAAACCTCAGAGATCAGAAGTAGCGTTGTAAACGAGAGAAGACCAAAAGCTTCCTCAAAGACGCGGGAGACTGATAACATTATTAAGCAAACATTTACTTAGGTTACTGCTACTAAAGTTGGTTTTTTCATTTGAGGTTCTATTTACTTCATTTCAAGACCTGAAACAGACCAGATGAATTTTCTTTCTAATTTTGTCTTGATATCTAAATGCCTTGATAGCTAAAACCTTTTTTCAACTGAAAAAGTGAGTATTTTCTTCCTCACATGACTGTATCAGCAATTATATATTGGCCTGTTGGGGTTTTTGTTTGTATGCTTGTTTTTCCTTTTTCTCCCCGTTAAGAATTTAACATTTCAAAAAAAGAGTGATTTTTAACATAGATATACATATTGTGACTGAATCAGGGTATGCGTGTGATTATGTATTGTCTTTATAAAACCAGAAGAGGGCGAGCTAGCATATCTCATGTTTTAAAGTTCTGTGCTGCAGAGCTCCATCTTCCAGTTGCTTATGCCAACAATCATCTGTAGTGTTGCTCATTGGCATGGAAAAATTAGCAAATCAAATTCCAATCCAAGATCAGTTCTATCTTTTATGTATGCATGTGTGCTTATATAGTTAATCCTGCAGCCAAAGATAAGTGTTCAGACTGCAAATTCATAATACACGTCAGAGATTCTCTCTCATTGCATTGCACCTCAGCCTGACAGAGTACATATCAACTCCTGCCCTTTATTGATTTAATAGATAATCGGTTTAATTATTAAAGGTCCCATAAACTGAGGTCATGTAAGCAGGTGCAGACCCTGAGAGCACATTGCAGACAAGTATCTCAGCTTTATGTATCACTCAGGCAGCCATAGGTAGCAAGTGTAGATCAGTGAACAGGAAGGTCGCCAGTTCAATCCCCAGCTTTTACCAATGTGGTGTGTGGGGGTAGTGCCTGAACAAGTGCTTCCCCACATCCACATCCATGGATGAGGTGCCCCTGAGCAAGGCACCTGAAACCCCCAGGACCGCTCTGGGTCCAACAGCCCAGATGGGTCAAATGCAGAGAATGAATTTCCCCACGGGGATCAAAAATAGTTTTTTTTTTTTTTTAAGTGATTAAATTTGCTTTCTGAGGTCTCTGAAAAGGGGATTTAATGTTGTTTTTACCGAAAATTGCCTATGTGTATTTTTACCCACCCTATGAAATGTCTGTCATGAGAAAAAGCTGTTTTGGCGTGTTCATTAAGGATTAAGGAGGCTACGCTCCTATTGGTTGTTGTTGTGATGAATGAGCTGCATGGTGATTGGTTGGTTTATGCCAGCAGAAGTTATCAGAGTTTATCCTGACAGAGCATATTTATGATCGTATGATCATGATGCATGAGAGCAGCGCAGCGCCGATGAATGAAGATAGTTCAGAGAAGACACTGAACTCTCCATTACTTAGAGAGAAAGTCCAGTCTTCTAGAGATTCAGCATTCAGTCATCCAGTCTTGGTTGGAGATAGAAAGACTGTAGCGTCAGCTGTTTGTGGAGCCGAAGGCAGGTGGTGGAGGTTGCAAGGGTCCCCTGCCAGGGAGGAGGAGCAGCAGGAGCTGTGGGGGAGCTGAGACAGGTTACCAACTAGGCATCCAAAGGATCAAATTCACAGCGGGATACAGAGAAGAGATGCAACGCTTTAGAAGTCCAGAAAACTTCACTAGCAAGGCTGCATCTTCTGTGGGGATGGCAGTGCTTTTATCGTGGAAGTAGAGGCAAGGTCCAGATAGATAGATAGATAGATAGATATAACTTTATTAATCCCCGAAGGGAAATTCAAATTGTCAAGTGCTCATCATCA
>JBAMYA010033000.1:0-15827 GCA_037176975.1 Arrhamphus sclerolepis | reverse complement strand
AGGTGGAATAACTGAGGTGGAGAGCAGCTGCTTTAAGGTGGAATAACTGAGGTGGAGAGCAGCTGGTTGATGTCAGAGAGTCAGGATTCAGGAAACGTTTGAAAAAGATTTTACAACTAAAAGTTGATCGTTTTTGCCCAAACTCATGATTTTTGTAAAACTTTTTTTCTTCAAATCAATTTGCAGGTTTATGACAAATTGTTGCAAAAGTAGATTTTTTTTTCCCATCCAAAAAAAAAAACAAAAAATGTAATTTTAAAGCTGTAATATGGAGAAAGAGCAGAATGTCGACATCTAGTGGCTCAAGACTGTAGCTGCAACAACAAAAAGTCATTTCAGCAGTAATGCTCAATGATGTCTGCTAGCGATCTAGCTCTCAAATTATCCAAACTTGGTGGAGGCAGCGAGATCGCAGCGTCAGCGCAGGAGCCACGGGACCGGAAACCTTATCTGGGCCGACGACGGGGACATCCAAGTAGCCAAAGACCTCGTACCTGCGCGTGCTTGAAGGTGTGCATGACGAAGATGGTCAGGCCCAGCCCGAAGATGTAAGCCAGGAAGCTGGAGTAGAAGTACGTCCTGCTGTTCTTCTTCAAGCTGCAGACACACAGACGCATTCACGTGAAACACTTAAACGCAGCACAGCGGGTCCGACTCGTCCGTGAGTCATCGCTGGAGGACGGGCTCGTCACCTGACATCGAAGCGCAGCAGCAGGGCGATGAAGATGCCGGGGATGACGATGTCTCCCAGTCCCAGCATGGCGAAGTTACTGGCTCCCAGACCTTTCTCCAGCAGGTCCTGAGGAAACACCACTGGAGGTAGGAAGGATGCCATCAGCATCATCATCATCATCATCATCAAAAACACATCACCTCAGAGCTGCTGCACTTACGTTTAATCGGTGCTTCAAACGACTTAGCAACCGTTACCATGACGTTGGTCCCAAACACCTGCAGAGACACACAACAGATGTGTTGGTGGTTCAGTCTGGCTCATTAAATCACATCCATCATTGATAATTAACACGAATCACATGGAAAAGAAACACCTGTGAATAAGTGAATGAAATAAAGCATGGACGTGTTCCTGAGAGCCTGCAGAGACCTCCATCAGCCTCGTCCCCGGCGCACAGAGAGGTTGATGATATGGACTGTAGGTGGTGAGCTGCTCCAAATCTATGTTATTTTACAATATTCTGGCATCGTTTCAGTGTGTAGATGTAGCTTTTATGAGATTGGAGAAACTCCACCTCTCTAAAGACCTCTCTTTTTAAACTGATCTGTTGATAATTAACCCTTAGATGCACCTTCAAAAACACGGACGTTAAAGTCCCTTTGACACAAAAATTTGCTTGTGACAAAAACAAGCTATAGATATTTAAAAAAAAAAAACAAAAAAAACTTTATTTCAAACCAGCAGTCCTAAACATACATATCAAATATTAGTGTGTGTGTGTGTATAGCCTGGTATATGTGAAATTCTGTATATGCGTTTTATATATTTTTTTAATGTCAAATTTCATAAAAAACTAATTTTAATGACCCTTCAAGACATAAATGAGCTAGCAACAAAAACTAGCTCAAAATGTTATAAAAACTTTTTTTGTGTTTTTACATGACAAATTGAATTTTGAAATCTTAAAAATGACGTCAAACTTAAAGCAAATGAAAAATGAGAACACTAATAAATGCACAGCTTTATTACATGCACAAAAAGGATTAAATATACTCAAAACTAAAAGCCAAAAAACCCATCAAACATTTAACTTAAATGGAAGTGTTATTTTATTTATTTTTTTTAGTACCATTTACTTATAGTACAGTGCTGCCATCATATTATCTTACTTTTTACGGCAGAAATATTTATTAATTCAACTACAGTTTTACAGCAACATTTACAGTTGTACTTAAAGTACTTAGTAATTGATTAAATACTGATAATGAACATCTGTCAGCAAACATCTGTATTTACAGTTTCATCTAATTACTACTATTATCATCATCACCATGGTAACAGAGGATGTTGGTTGCTTTCAAATCTGATGGAGAAGAGCAGGACGAAGCCCTGCTGAAGGACAAGAAATAATGTATGTGTGTGTGTGTGTGTGTGTGAGAGACGTGTTCTCACCCAGAAGACGTCGTAGACGAAGAGCCCCCCCAGCAGGATGCAGCCGGTACTGACGTTGTTCAGGTGGAGCAGCTCCACGCCGTTCAGGGCGAACGCCAAACCAAACAGGTTGTTGGCTATCCAGTGCTGTGATGTCACATAGTACAGAGTTTTTGTTTTGTTTTTATGTTTTAAAACATGTGATTACGAACACTGTGACATCTCTGCGAGGCTCTGAGGAGAACATCTAATCAGTTTTACCTTCTTGAACAGGTACCACACTCCCACCACGCTGCTCAGCACCAGACACACCAGGCTCTTGGTCTCAAACTCGTAGTTGACTATTTCTGCAGAGAAGCGAGACCAACAGCTGAGTTTCATTCCGTTTGCTGCGCCACATGAATCTCTAAGATCAGACCTGACAACGGTTTCCATGACGATGCATTTACCTTCTTTGGACTCTCCTGAGCCTTGAGTGAAGAGCAGCTGGTACTGTTTGTTTGGGAAGCTGGTTGGCACCATCCTGGACATGATGGGGCTGACAGAAACAGAGACCAGGACACGTCAGGATGATAAATATCACAAAGATGGCTCACGCACGTGCGCGCCGACGTACCTCATGGTGTGTGACAAAGCCAGGACGCCAAGCACGAAGAAGTAGACCGACAGCAGCAGGTTGATGTACTCCTGCGAAAACACCTGCAGGGCAGAAAGAAGTCAACGTCACTTCCATGACTGCAGCTCTGACACAGGCCCCTGCGGGAGGGCGCGGGAGACCCCGACTCACCTTGAAGAACAGGTAGAGTCCAAACAGAGTGCAGCTGGCGATGATGGGGAAGCGGGCAGCGTCCCGGCTGGTGATGGTCTCTGGCATGTCGGCAGAGTTCTGCGAGGAAGCAGAGAAGACGGAGGAGACCAAGTTTACAACCAAACTGAAACTGAAGCAGCCTCACGTGTTACACGCAGAGTCAAGCTGCAGCTTCAGCACCACAACGGCGTTCCCTTGGATGCTTTTCATCCCGGAGTACAAGCACGGGAGAGAAGATTTACTAACTGACTAAAAAATACAAAACAACGTATTTTCACGTTTCAAACTGACTTCATTCATGAATAAGTCTGAACTGGTGTTAAGGATGACTTCTTCTATCACGTCTGGATCAAAGCCAGGTCAAAGCTGGGCTGGTTTGGCTCAAATTTGACTTCTGGTTGCATCAACTGAGCATGCTCATCTGACTGACAGGACGATTAGAAGTGTTCTGACATCATGAATGTGCTGACTGACGTCTGAACAGAGAAAGAGACCAACACACACGAATTCATCTGAACTGATGTAGTCACATCTGAGCAGGAACGGCTGATGACGTGTCACAGATCTGGACGCGTTGTCTCTTCATTAGGCTCGTTATTATGCAATACTGGCAAAACAATGAATAATTTTAATTTTTAATAATACTTATTATTAGAATTATTTGTCAAAAACAGCTTTCACAGAAACATGAATGATGATGGATCCGTCAGAAGAACCACACCTGGTCAGGTTTGTTCTTCATCATCATCATCATCATCTGCCTGCTGATGACTGACAGTCACCTCCATCTATTTTCTGCTCCGTCTCCTCCCTGGAGACGGAAACTGGGTCGGACGAGGAGGAGCTAAATGACACTAAAACTGACTTCATTCACAGAAATATTCTTGAATGTTTCAGTTCATCTTTGATGGTTCTCGTTCATTTTCTGACCAGCTGGAACCCTCAGCTGCCCCCAAAAAAAGCCCTGAGTCACTACATATACAACTCCATTAAGAAGTGCAGAGGTTAAGAACTTCTAGCTGCAGTTTCCACCAGTGTCAGACCCAGTAGGATCCACTGACTGTTGATCGCATTGTTGTAGTTAAACAACAGATCACTGCTGGCTAATGCAGTAGTTTGTGATGCATTCTGGGATTGACAGCAGTATGTGGTGAGGTTACACAACTAAAGTGTTCAGAACTTAGAACCACCTGAATCTTCTGTTTACCAACATTGGTGGAAACCAGTAAGAGAACAGGATCGTTTTGTTAATCATACCACCTGTTCGTGCAGTCAGGTGACATCACACCTCATTAGTGAGTTAGCCGCTGTGGACACACGAGGGTGTTTGTCACGTCAACGTGTCATCGTTATCGTGAACATTCGCTGTTTTTGGGGCCTGCGGGTAAAACCCGACCTGCCACGTCATTTTAACTGGCCCACGCGAGGGTTTAAAGACGATCACGAACTTCTGGCTGGAACATTTCTGTGGAAAACGTTTGATTCGGTTCTGACATCAAAAAGTGGAACATGAAATATGAGCAACAAAAAGTTGATCATTTTTGTCAAAACCCATGTTTTTTTCATAAACTTTAAAGAAAAAAAAACAATGTGAAGTTGAAATTATTCAAAATTTGAAATTTTGTGACTTAAAGTGCAAAGAAAGTTGATATTTTCCAACAAAAACTAACTAAATAAAAAAAACTGTAATTTTAAGTCAAAGTCAATTTTGTGACATCTGTAAAAAAAAAAAAAAAAAAAAAATTATTGATCTTCCAAAATTTGCAATTTTACCAAAAAGATTCACGGATTCGTTTTTACAAAAACTTTCTTTTGTTTGTTTTTTAAAAAGTGATTTTACAAGAAAAATAAAACTGTGATATTAGTAACTTTTTGTTTTTTTTTGATAAAGGCTCCAATTTTTGTCAAATTTGAGTTTGACAAAAATTCACTCTTTACGTGTAAACATGTAAACATCTACCGCACAAAAAAGCCAATTTTAAATTTTCATTTTGAAATTATGAGAAAATAATTGTAATTTTAGTTTAAAAGCTTTGATTTAATGATGAATATTGCACCTTTTTCGAAATGTTATATTTTATGAGAAAAATTCACTTTTTTTTTTAATTTTACGACTTAAACCAGGAACTTAGAGGATTCTGCTGTAGTTGGTCTTAGAATATAGAAAATCTTGGAAAAGAATAACTGGGCCTTAAATGGTAACCATGGTGATGACGCGGCCGAGGACGAAACGGTTTGACACCTCTATTCTAATCCAAGTTTCAGAAATGATACAAACCCCCCTCCCCACTTAAACGTCCACGCTACATGCCGTACGCAGCTGAAACCAGTGGATTCATGCAGCGCCTCCAGTGTTGGTGTGGTGTTCATGCGGCTCTTATACTCACTCTGAACCCAGAATCGAAATCATTTTCTCCGAGCTCCTACAGACGGACAGACAGGATGGGTGGACAGACAGATGTGCACAGACAGACAGGGAGAGAGAGGGATCAGATCGGCGACAGAGAGGATGACTGGAAGCAGGAAATCCCACCCCCCACACTGACATCATCATAGTCGTAACAGAGCAGGAAGACGGGAGGAAGGAGGAAGGAGGAAGGAAGGAAGGATGCCGTGCGAGTCCTGGAGTCGTTATCAAGCAACACATTTACAAAACCAGTTTTTATTAAATCACCTCCAGGTGGAAAATCCAAGCAAAATATACATCTTGGAACCTTGTGAGGCTTCAGTGAAGAATCACACCAATGTTGTCTAACAGTTTCACCATGGCGACTCTCTCAGGCTCAGTGCTGGGCAGGAGACTGGACCCAGTAATATCTGTGGTGGAGAGGGGCCCACTAAACAAACTGGAAGCTATTATGGACACCAGCAGACACCCTCTCCAGTCTACTGGAGCAACAAAGAAGCAGCTGCAGCAGTCGGCTCCTCTCACTGCTGCAGAACAGAAAGATTCAGGAGATGCTTCATCCAATCAGCAATAAGACTGTTTAATTCTATGTGATTAACTAGATGATGTTTTTTTTACACTTTGATGATGATGAGCACTTGACAATTTGAATTTCCCTTCCGGTATCAATAAAGTTATATCTATCTAACTTTTAGGTGGTGTGCACACCTGCCTTGTTTAGTTCAATTAAAAGTAACTCCAATTTGTTTCCTCCCCTGGTTCGGACCTTTTGGGCAGGTGTGATCACAAGCATCTGAACTCTAGTGTGGACCAAATAAGCGAACCGAGACCCAGCTGAAGAGGTGGTCCCGGAGCGGTTCCAAACAAACTCTGGTACTCTGATCCGACCCGGCTGCAAAAAGCATACCTTTTTGAATTTGACGGTCTCAAGTCATTGTCGAGCATTATGGGAAATGACGTTTGGATAGCTCAGCTACACAACACACGCAGATGCGCTCCGAGGGGACGCTGCCTGCTGGATACCTGGGCTGATGTTCGTATAAAGCAAACTGGGAGAAAAAGTGCATTAAATGCTGAGGTGTACAGCAGGTTCAGTGAACGAATGAGGGAGAGAGGATTTGAGCGCAATGTCATGTGAAAGTTAAAAACTTTGCCAAAGCTACATTAAGGTGCGAGAAGCTCTCAGACATATAGAGGAAGCTCAAGTCTTACTGCTTTAACCCAGCCGGCACATTTCTATCCAATGGTTGAATGACTTCAGCACGCTGGTCCACTTGCAATAACCCACAATGTGAAAGAACCACACCAAAGAAAGGAAAAAAAAAAACTAAACAAAAAGATTTTATTTGCTCCGGACCAAAACAAGTGAACTAAAAGACCTTCCTGGTGTGAACACACCCTTAGTTTCGGGTATTTCCAGTGATGCTTCTGTGGGAGGAAACTAATTTTTACTTAATTTTTTTTAAGAAAGGTGCTTAAAAATGCAACCATTCAGGCAAAGACTGTGATCTGAAAAGTTTAATAAAATGTTACCTTGTTTTCTGATGTTTGGTGACATTTGCTGTTTTTGCACTGCATTCTGGGTGCCAGTGTCTTTTGACCTTTGACATTTCCTTTTTCAATTACTCAAAGTAAAAAATAAAGATTTTTTTTTTTTTTTTAAACTGTATGGCTTTGTTGACAGAATTCTTTCATCCTACATTTTTTTGTTGATATCTACAAGTCAACATGTCAAAAACTAAAACTAAAACGAAACTAAAACTAAACCAGTTTTCAAAACTAAAACTATGGATGCATTTGTTTACCTACTAAAAACTAATCTGAAATCAAATAAACTGTCAAATAAACTAATAAATGAAATTTTAAAAAAGAAAAAATTTTAAACGATAACAACTCTGGTCATGACGACCCAATCAAAGCGTGGGACTCTTCCTGCCTGCACGCGTACGTATGAACCCACCGTTACGGATCTATCCTGATCAATAATTCATATCAGTTCTTTCCTACATTTTCATCCTGACAGCAACAAAGCGCTGCGCAGTCATAACTACTGACATCCACCAACACCGTAAGCTACAACGACTGACATGACAGGAAAGGACGAGTCACTAAACTGTATCGCATCATGATGTCATTTAACAAAGAGGCCTTGAGTTAATTCAACAATGAGGCCAGACTTTATATGTAGAAACAACATGAATACAGTCGTACTAACCTGAGGCCAAATGTTAAATTAACTAAAGACTCAGTCATCTCCAACAGCAGCAGACAAGCTGATGGTAATCTTTAAATTCAAGGAGTCATTTCTCAACATGTGTACTTGTCTGTTCTTTTGAAACGCTGTTAATTTGCAGCTTAATTCAAAGTCCGCGTCTAGTCAAGTAAAGTACGAGTGAAACCCCCGGATTTGTTCTCAGGTCGCCTGTCTTACTGAGGACCAATCCTGTGGAAACGTGGGTGGAGCTCAACGAAGTCAGGCTTTCTTTGAGAAACACTGAAATAAATTCACAGATACAGAGTGTGATGATGAGACAGAGGATGAACTATTGAATTTCCATCCAGAACTTTGGTTTCAGTGAGAAATATATAGTACTTATGCTTGGGATATAATATTTATATTACACATTACATTTGTTTTTACTGCAACTTATTTTCCAACCTTCTGTCTGTTCCTGCTTTTGTGATGTGCTGCTGCCATTTAATTCAAGATGAGCTAAATTCTTTAATTAAATGAAATATATCTTGTTTTATATTATTTGTGCTGAACTGTGAATAAAATCTGTTTATGAAACTTATAAATCCCTGCATCCGAGTTTTAAACTTAAAAAAAAATCTGCTCTTGAAATAAATAAAAAAAATTGACATTTTTTTCAAGAGCAGATGTAACCTAGAACTCCTCCTTGGGAGCATATTTTGGGGTTCACCGGTTACCTTGGTGACCAAGCAGGTTAAAAGAGGCAGGCCCACCTCTACCAACTGCGCATGTGCACGAAAAAAATCCCCCAAAAATAAAGGTACACGTCACAAACGGTGCTGCGTTCATAGTCCTTAGGCCAGCTCCGTGATGCGTTCGTGGACCGACTCTAAGGTACCGTTAGACCCGGTAACAGAAGCACCAGACTGACGGCGGGTAAACAAACAAACAAACAACAACAACAAAAAAACATCGGGTTTCATCACAAAAGCAGGCACCGAACAAACCATCACACGTACGAATGATACGTTTATATTTCCAGCGTTTCAAATCCATATACAGAAACTGTGCAACAAGTGCAAACACTATTTAAAAGGCCTCTGGGCGCTCACTTCTACCGTTTTTAGTCAACGGCTCCAGGCGCATATTGCCCTCTGTTTAACTCTAACGCTGTTTTCTTAATATTAACAATAAGAATGATTCGTTCAAATGAACATAAAAATAAAAAATAATAATACGTGGCAAACCGTTAGCTGAGCTAGCTCCGGCAACCGGCACCGAGGTCCGCACTCAGTTACCTTGGACTTGGCGCAGGTCACGGAGCGCAGGGCTCCGAAGAAGATGGGCAGAAGCGCCATGACCACCAGGCTGCCGTAAGCCAGCGCCGTGCCCTGCGGGGTTGCCACGAACTTTGCGGTGGCGTT
This sequence comes from Arrhamphus sclerolepis, assembly GCA_037176975.1. Taxonomy (NCBI): domain Eukaryota; kingdom Metazoa; phylum Chordata; class Actinopteri; order Beloniformes; family Hemiramphidae; genus Arrhamphus; species Arrhamphus sclerolepis. The sequence continues at coordinate 6,887 of JBAMYA010033000.1, read as the reverse complement.
CAGCGCCTCGGTCCCGTTGGAGTCCGTGGCGTTCAAGGCTTCCAGGACGGCGGCGGCCTCAGAGGCCGCGGCCGGGATCTGTTCGGCCTCAGACATCGCTCTTCACAAATGGGACTTCAGGAGGACTGCTGATGGGCACGGAGGAGACTGGCCGATGGATGGAAGAGGAAGCTGTGGCTGTGTGGTGCTCATTCATCTACCAGGTGCTGCAGGAGGCTCCGTAAGGCCACGTTTCCTAAAAGAGAGAGCAGGTGCAGAGAAGAGGTATCACTCCTTTATGTTTCTGGCAGCTGAGGACCGTCCATCCATTTGTTTCCGTTTCAAGATTTTTATCTATATCTTTATATTTATTAGAGCCATACACATTTATAAACTCTGGTGAGATGGGGAAGTCCAAACCATTTAAAATCATCCTAGACAAATCTGTTAAGCTTCAGGAATCTAAAGTTCAAGCTGAAGTCTTCCAGTACGCAAGCCCTAAACGGCCATACATGCATATATTTTATTTCTCCTGTTTTCCTGTGTTACCGAGATAACTCCACCGTTTTCTCGTGATAACGACTTATTTTTCCTTCGTTTTCCCGTGATAAAGAGATAATTTTCCCGTGATAAAGACAAAACTCCGCCGTTTTCTCGTGATAACGACATAATTAATTTTAGATCTCAAGAATACAAAGAAAAAAAAGTATCCACACACTTAAATACACACTATGATATATCGACATACTTATACACACACTCACACACACATATATATAAAAATATATACATACATACGTACAGACAAGCAGTGTATGCACATGCATATATCGGTATACACATCAGTATTTATTAATGGATACATATACTTTCTAATTTTACAATCTATACAAACAATGATATATTGTATGTTGTATATCATAAAGCTATTCATCGATGAAAAGTTAATGTAGCTATTAAGGTAAAAACGTGATTTTGCAATGTTTTGATTATACGACAAAAGCCTCGGTTTTACTACAGAAAGTCAAAATTCGAAATTCTACAATAAATGTTGCTTTCTTCCAAAAAATATTGTGATCTTTCTTCAAGAATTCAAAATAAAACAAACCATGAATGTATGCTTGTTTTATTCTGCCTCAACGAGAAGCAAGTGATGCATCTCAATGAAAACAGAAAATAGACGATCTTCGTGGGGAAAGGACGTTTCTTCTTCGTTGGTGGAACTGGTTGCATTGACAGATGTGCAGCGCCGCCAGAGGTGTGGCCTGTTAATTCAGTTTATTTGAGCAACACAGAGCGACATGAAATCATCACAACAGAACAAGATCAACTTAGATCAGCAAAGATCAACTCATCGCCTCTAAATGATCAGTTACTAGGAAACAGAACTGTTGTCTCACACTCAGGTCTGCACTGTTTTCAGACTGAAGCTTTGCAGACTTTCTTTCTAATGAAGCTGAAAAAGGTCATAAGAATGTTTAATCTCGCAATGTCATGGGTGCTTATTATGTCCGTTATGCGCGTTTGTATTAATTCGACTCGTTCTGCCTCATATCAGGATTAAGTTAACAAACAGTGGACATTTTAAATCTAGTCTGAAAAATCTTTGTTTTTACTAACTGTATAAAACTAATTTCTCCTCCCAGAGTGGACGTGGAGTCTGTTTGACGTCATCTGGCATCTTCTTGTTGGGGCTTTGCATCTTCTGGATCCCTTTGTGGAGGTTTAGTTTCTCATTCTTCATTTTTCTGTCACGTTTTTGCATCAACTCTTCATCCAACACTCTTGAGATCATCCTCATCAAAATGGTCACAGAGACATTCAAGTCCCCACCAGCTATTTTCCCACCACTAGTGGTCAGAAATCTCACCATTTTTCTTCTCTCTGCATCAACTGGTGGCATGTTTTATTTCTCCCATCACTTGTTGATCATTTTGCTTCCTTTTATATTGATCGTGTATTGCTGCTTAGTTTCCAGCCTCTGGTAATTTTACATCCCGTGAAGTCATTTTCCATCTTTTTGAAATAATTTTGCATTCGTTTCTTGTCTTTCTGTATCTCTTCAGGGTCATTTTGCTTCCCTTCGTTGTCACTTTGTTATCTCTTTTACCAGGGTGCTTTTATTTAGCCTTTCATTCTAATTTTACAGTTTGTAGTCTTTCAGCATCAATGCATGGCTAACCCACCCTATTATTATAATTATTATTATTTTCATCCCTTTAATCAATTTACATTTCTCTTGTGGTCAGTTTTGTTTATCTTTGTTGTCACTAGGTCATTTTGCATCTCTTCATGTTAATGTTTCTAACATAATTTGAATCCCTTTGTGGTCATTTTAGTCATTGTCCATTTCTTTATTTGTCCCACTGTCGTGTCATTTTGCCTTTTGTTTTGTGGACTTGCATTTCTCTGTGGCTGTTTTGCTTATTTTTGCAGAAATAATCTTTTTTTTCCCATTATTTTGCATCTTTTGGATGTCATTTTGCACATCTTCATTTTCTTTAGCTTGGTAGTAACTTAGTAACCCTTTTTTTGCATCATTTCTTGGTTATGTTTACTTTGTTATTGTTTTACACACCTTCGCTCCTTTTTCACCCCCTTTTAGCTTCACATCCCTTCACAGTCATTTTGTTTCATGTTTTTTCGCACCTCTCTGTGATTAACTTGTTTCTTTTTATGGTAGTTTCTCCTTCCTTTTTGGTCATCTCGCCTGGTGTTGTGGGCGTGTTTCTTCCCCCAGTAGCCACTGAACCTTGGTATTTTTCCAGTGATTGTGTACTTGGTCAACTTTGCATATTAATACTCAACAAAAGCTTTCACATTTTAAAAGTGGAGCAAATGGCCAACAATGATGGCACCACAAGTTTTAGGAGTTTTACTTAAACAACTTTACTGAGCATAAAAAACAAAGAAACTGTTAAAACTTCCTGAAACATTCCAGCTATTTACATCAGTTTTTGTACAGAATCATTCCCAAGACAGAAAAATAAGGAAATATAACCCAACAAATTATTAAAGTGTTAAAAAACAACAACAAACAGTTATAAAAGGCACCAACACTTGCTGATGAAGTCGTTCAATTCTCTGCAGTGAAGGTGCTCAAAGGCACTCTGGACACAAATGTCCATCTGAGATCACAGATGGTCCTGATGCGGTCGCTAAAGGAAGACTGTTGGAAGATAATTTAGTTTCAGGGATCTGAGTGTTACTGTTGCAGATATGACCAATAGTCAAAACTACAAAAATAAAACCCAAGTTGGAATAATCCCTAATTGTTGCTTAAAGTCTTTAAACATCATTCTTAAACATCATTCTCTTTAGAGTCACTCTGACCTGAGGCTGCTTCACTGCTCCATCAGCTTTACTTTTATTTAATGGCGTTAAGAGACCTGATGGACGTCAGTAATCAGAGCGGTCATTCAGGAAAACAAAAAAAACACGAACAATTAAAGACATTCAAGGAAATTCAACGTCCGAGACTCAACCGAATGATCAGGGAGCGTTCAGGAAGAGCTGGAGGATCGCAGAGACACTGAGGACGATCAGGAGGGGCGTGGCCTGAGGCAGGAGGGCGGAGCTCTTTAGGGTCACCTCCACTGGGTAATGCTCGCTCAACTCCAGCACCTGGCAGACAGAAGCAACAGAAGCCAGAGTCAAACAGCAGAGAAGAGGACGATATTACAACACTGATCTGGCAGTAAAAGCAAAGCAAAACAAAAAATACAAACTTCTCCAATACGATGACATAATTCCTGATTCATCTACACTCTTATCATGATGACTTTCCATCTTAAGATGTGACTGGAGGCTCACAGGTGCTAAAAACGCTTCCATATGGAGGGTTTTTTCTATCGCTGGATCTCTATGACATCACAGAAGGCGGGGTTTCCATGTAGATCATAATTTCCCCACTCAGTTTGCTTCAACAGTCATTTTCATAAGAGGAGGATTATAAGTCTGCGACAGTGATGGAGCATGTGGTTCTGCTAGTCCTTCTCAAGAACTATGTTACTTTGTTTCTAACACGTCTCCAAAGAAATGTGTTTTTAGTTGTGAGGGAGCGTTAGCTGCTCCTATCCCAGTGGATGCAGATTGGTTTTTCTGGTTTCTATGTTTGTGACACATGTTGGCCAACTTTTATGAACATGACCCAGTACTCTGCTGGAACAGCAGAAAGACTAATGTCGGGCTCACGCTGTACGATTTCATCGTCCCAGACTAAGGACGACCAAAGACGGCTGGGACAGATATCAGCAGTGTGTGATGGTCTGTCGCCACCTCTACGATCTCTGTCAGCTAACCAACCAATAGGAACGCACCATGAAATAACAAACATCATCGTGTCTACAAAGCACAGTAGCCTAGCAACAACAGCGCTAGATACAAAGGAGAAACGGGAAGACAAATATGAAGGACACTTCTTTTTCTTGATTTTATTCATTTTCCTTTCAAAGTACACCTACACCACTACGACAATGCTAACTTCAGAGTCATCGGTACATTAGCACGTTAGCAACAACCTGCTAATGATGTGATGATGCTGTGTTTAGATACACGAAGATTTATTTCTGTTGTAGCCATAATTCAGCATCTGTTCAGTCACACAGTGGAACATGCTGGAAATTAGATGGTAAATGGTTTCCACTTATATCATGTTTTTTAACTGTATTCCTGCAGCTCCAAAGTGTTTAACACTGTAGACCTTCACCCAGACAACCAGGACTTCATGTCTTGGCCAAGGACACTTGAGCAGGCACAGGAGGAACTATATGGAGGAACTAGGGCTTGAACCTCCAACCTTCAGGTTCATGGCTGAACACCTTCTCTTATATACTGATTTCACGTCATAAATATGACCTGAATTAATCTGATGAGAGTGTAAAAATCATACAGTGTGAACCCAACATTAGGCCTGGGGGCAGCTGTACACAGACATTGGAGCTCAATCAAATCTTTATTTATATAACACTTTTCATGCCACAGTAGCACAAAGTGCTTTTCATAAAAAAATCATCAATAACATATAAAAACTCACAAAATCAGGTCATTTTCACACACATCCTTATATTCATACACACACAGCACACATACACCCCCCAACATACACATTGAAGATATAAACAGAAACATCATAAACATAAAACATAAACATCTGGCTTGGGGATCTGTCCACAGCAGAAGCCACCCCACCAATGACCAGTGAAGGCGTTACCACGGGGAAAACGCCCAGATCAGGGCCAGCCGGCGTCCTGATGTTATCTTAGACCATAAAATTGATGTCATTAGGATGGGAGATGGTTTGTCTTATTTACGGTAATTTTATTGCTTCCTTTGCAACTTGTTGCATCAGGTGGTTGTAGATAAAGATCATAACTGCAGAAGGGCTTTGTGACAGTTCACCTGTGGTCAGCTCTGATCTACACTAGCGCCTCTAGTGTTCAAGTGGATATTGCATCTCATATGTGCATCACATATCTTTTGGGTAATGTGCACAAACAACGCTCCAAACACACCTGTCAGCCATGATGCTTCTGAGTTGTAAATGACAAGTACATTCCAGGCCTTATGCCATCTCATGCAAGCAAGTAAAAAATTGTTAAATAAATGATTTCCCTTCAGTGCATCTCACACAAAAAAAAGTCTGTTACCCCGAGACAGCCTTCAGTTAGTTAGGAGTTTGTTGTTCTCTGGGTCCAAAAACATGCCTGTTAGGTTCACTGGTGACTCGTAGTTACTGGTGACTCTAAATTGCAATTAGGTGTGATTGTGTGTGTTGAGCAAAAGAGATCTCTGATCTCAATGATGAAATAAAGGTTAATGACAGACGAAAAGAAGACGTACAAATGGTCAGTGTGAATGATAGTTTCATAATCCACACAGTCTTTACTGGACAGAGACGTCCAGCAGCCATCTTTGTTGTGGAGATTCACCACATTATCTACTTTCATATGCTGAAACCATAAGCTCCGCCCACTGGCAAGCCTCCAGGAATTCAACGAATCAGAAAACGGGTTTATGAACTTTTCCTAAGTTCTAATCTGTTCCAGAGGACCCAGAAACCAAAATCAGACGGCAGAATTAAAACTTTACAAGGCAACAACTTCAAGATGGTCAGCTTTGGACTTGGAATGCCTTTAAAAGCAGAGCTGGCAGTCTTACCTTTGTCTTTTTGATTTTAAATTTTTCTCCAAAGTTAAAGACCTGTCCAGAGTATGGTACGATCGCCTTCAGGAACGCTGATCCATGCACCACGATCCTAAAACGTTTTCAGGAAAAGAGTCACTGTAGGAGGTGACACCTACATGCAAAAACCTTCACATCTCCTCATTACTCACCTGTCGTACGCACAGCTGGTGCTGTCTTTGACGGTGGTGTCCTCTCTGTCTTTGATCAGCCAGGAGAAGCTCGAGTTTGTGTACAGCCTGATGTTTTTCCTGTCATGTCGGGTCACGTAGGCACAGCTGGCGTGGAAGTCGCCCAGGAACATCACGTTCTAAAATCAGTTTCATGACACAGGATATTACAGTTGGCATTAAAGCAACACCACATAAGATTGTGCTCTTTAGCGCCCCCTCTGGTTGAAAGGTGCAATTGTCTGTTACCGCTGTTGTAAATATTCCCTCATCTTCTGCTTCTATTTCGAAATAATCTATGAACCACTGAGCAGACAAAGAACTTTAGTAAAACAGCCTAATATTATTTAAACTCAAACACTCTGGACTTAATAATCCAACAGCAGCAAAGCTAAGACACTATCTGACGAGCAGCCCCCCCAATCTGGGCTCACGCCAGCCAGTTTACAGTGAGAGTAAAAAGTATTTGATTCCTTGATGATTTTGTTGGTTTACCCACTAAGAAAGACTTGATCAGTCTGTAATTTTAATGGTAGGTGTATTCTAACATGTGGA
>JBAMYA010032989.1:0-15827 GCA_037176975.1 Arrhamphus sclerolepis | reverse complement strand
GAGAGCAGCTGCTTTAAGGTGGAATAACTGAGGTAGAGAGCAGCTGCTTTAAGGTGGAATAACTGAGGTGGAGAGCACCTGCTTTAAGGACTTTAGATCTTCATCTGTGAAAAGTGCTCCAGAAATAAATTTGATTTTAGGACAAAAAGTAGAAATTATACAAAATTATAATTTTATGTCAAAATGTTACATAAAATTGATATTTTAAGTATAAGTTATATTTTAAGTCACAATTTTGTGACATTTGTAATTAAACTCTAAAAAGCTTCAATCCTGCAAAATTTGATTTTTCATGACATAAAAAGGTTGTTTTTAATTATACAAGAAAAAGTGATTTTAGAACGAAAGCCTCCATTGTATGATAGAAGTCACGACTTTTGTGAAATTTGCTGACAAAAAGCTGGTTGAGAAAATCAAGAATAACTGGCCCTTTAATTGTAACCATGGAGATAATGAAATGTAGTTTGACACCTCTGCCTAAGATGGAAGTTTAAATTTGTCACATCCAAATCATCAACTACCATGACACACACTTGTCCCCTGTATGTGTGTGTGTATGTATGTAGATATATTTCCTGACTTTTTCACAACTTTACTGATACATTTGTATCAAAATAAATAGTTGCCTGTAAAATACCTTGAAGTTATCTGAAATCAGATGTGAAATTATAATATAATGCACAGCTGGTGTGTCAGAAGTGTCACAGGTCCTCTCATCCTTCAGCATATCCTGTTTGACACGAGTCGGTTGAAGCTACTTCACCTGGTCACATCTGTGCATGCAGTGGATTACCATGTGTTGCAGAGATGCTGAACGTGAGCTCCAGGCTGCAGAAGGACTTCTGTGAGGCCTTCAGCGGTTGTGTTCCAGCTTTGGTATTTGTTTGGCAGCGAGAGTGATGAACAGGGACATTCAGCAGGATGAACACAGGCACCCTTATACAACACCTATGAAGAGTGCATCCAGAATGTTAATCAGCCATCGTAACCACCTTCACTCACACACACAGATGCACACACCTGTTCTGAAGGGCATGTGCACCCAGGTGTACAGGGTCCAGGTAAACACTGAGTGTGTGGCCACAGGTCCTCGCAGGTATATGGACAAGAACCTGAGCAGATACTGTAAACCTGCCTGCTGGGACACTCTGCATGATTAGAAAACAAAGGTCATGTCTTACAAAGAGCCCCGTGCAGAGACAGTTCCAGCTTCTACATCATCTTTCAGTATGTTGTACCAGGCAGGCAGCTGTTGGTGTTGCAGACAGTATGTTGCTCTAGTGGCCCGGCGCAGGCAGCGCCACCAGGTTCTGGTTCTTGAAGGACGGTCTTGTTCCGCGCTGACACCCCACCACCACATGTGGTGCTGCACTCACTCCAGGTGGACCATTCACTTAACAGGCAGCCCGCTACGCAGAGACAGAGGGCACATTCATGCGAGCTAGTTAAATGTGTTAAATGCTCAACAGTGCACGTGAGTAATTCAGCCATCAGACCTGGGCAGGATGGCCGCTCGCAGCGTTCTGTCTGTGTGGTTTCAGTACAGGGGGGGCCGCTCACTGTGTCCTGGCAGCTCCGTGTCCTTGTTGTTTGGCCACGGCCACAGGAAACTGAGCAGGGGCTCCACGAACTCCAGGACTCATAAACTGGACAGGGAAGTTTGGTGCACACCAGAGTCCCATTTTCACATACGCTGCAGTAGAGGAAGAGTAAAAACGGTAAGAAGGAAAACATACACCTCTCTACAAGCCCTGCTCTGACTATTTCAGGACTCTTTTTCAAACTTTATTCCATCCTGGGCCACATCATCACCATGGTTACCACTATAGGGCCAGTGATTGTTTATTTTCTCAACAGCTTTGCTGTCAGATTTCCCTCTAGTTCCTGGACTCCGTTGTAAAAATTAAAATTAATTCTTGTCACAAAGTTTCACACATTTTTTGGCTTTGTAAAAAAGTCATTTTTGTTGTAAAATGGCAATGTTGTTTTTTTTTTAAATAAAGAATTGAATTTTTATCATAAAATCTCAAATTTAACAAAAGAGACTTTTTTAACAAAATTGAGACTTTTCTACAAACATTTTGAGAGATCAAGACTTTTTATAACGAACAAGACTTTTTTATTATACAATCACAAATATCATTAAATTATGATTTTTTTTAACTTAAAATTACCTTTTTTTCCTCAACTCTTTGCAACATTTTAGCACAAAATTTTATAAAATTGCAAGTTTTGCATAATTTCTACTTTTTGTCCCAAAATCACACATATTTCTTATCTATGGAATAAATCTTGAGCCACTAGGAAGTGAATTTGAATTCTTTATATCTGAATGTGAATTGCTTGATTTGAATCTGAACTGATCGGTTTGAATAATTCTTTTTAATGGATTCATTTGAAATTGAATCTATTGGTTTGAATGTGTACGGCAGGAGTGTCAAACTGACCCGTGAAATTTAGGTGATTGAATGAAACATGTCAGCTGTGCTGCTGCCTGGTTGGAACCAAAACCTGCAGCCTCACCGACCCTTTCATGGATCGGTTTGACATCCCTGGTGTACGGGGATAAAATCAAAACTGTATTTTATTCTATTGAAAAAAAAATCAGCTCCCTGATTCATTCTTCCTTTTCAGTTTCACTTCTCTCCTTTCAGATTCAGTTCTGGGTCCTGGCGTCAGGCAAAACCAGTCGAGTCCTGATTTCACAACAGCATTGCTCTTTACGTTGTCTTTACCTGCCGTAAACAGTGGACACCGGCCACCACTGGACACGTGGTGTCTCCAAAAGTAGTTTGTATGGATGAAACACTGAGCGATCATTGGCTGCTGCAGACTGTTTATGTTCCAGCATCATGGACGCCGTTTCATCTTGTATACATACATGACGCTTCCTGTCATACATGTTGTGATTTCTTTTTTTAACACAAGCCCAAGTCTAGGTCTGCTGATCACTGGGCATGACTCCTGCAGGTGCTTACGCCAGGTGAAGACAACGGAAAGTGTGTTGCGATCTGAATCTGAGTGGAGAGAAGTGAAACTGAAAAGTGAGAATGAATCAGGGACGTGGACTTTTCAATAAAAATAAATACAGCATAGATTTTATCGTCCTCCACATTCAAAGCAATAGATTCAATTTCACATTAGTCCATTCAGATCACTTCCTAGTGGCACAAGATTCATCCAATAGTTACAAGATTATGAAGGTATATGATCGTCTTTGGCCTGAAAATGTGGTCTACAGTCTTTCAGATCTGAACAGGAAAGTCTACAAGCTTTTTCTACAAGACTTGGCTCGTTTTCATCAGCTCCTGTTATTTTTCGCTCGAGCTCCATCACCAAGAGTGAACTCCACACCGATCTGTTCTCACCAGGTGTTACAGTCTATGGTGACCTCCTCAGTCGTGTTGAACTCCAGCGTCCCATTGGCTGATGGGATACCACAACGGCACTGTGTCGCTGGTACACAGTGGTTGTCCTGCAGCAGCTGTCCATCTGGACATCGGCATCCTGAGAAAGAAAGAGAAACTTAATTTTGGCAGATGCAGCAGTCCAAGTCCATCTTTTTAAGATTAGGCTACTGCTAACGTTTACCTGAGTGACAGGCTCCCTGGAGACACTGCACATGCTCCCATAAGTCAGTGCAACTGCGAGGACAGCGATTGGCGCAGGTCTCGTGGTAGGTCCGCTCCCTGTCCTCACAGCGCTCACCTAGGAAGCAGAAAAAAACACCCCATCATTCTTCAGCACTGAAAACAACACAAAAGTTTGCTTAAGGTGCTGCAAAACATGTTCTGCATTTTATATTTAAGAAGATAAAAACATCAAAGCACGGTGGCTAACACAGAAAAAGACCTGAAGGAAGGCAGTGTCTACGCTGGTCCAGACGGACGAGACACACTGAGGCCGAACCAGTCCGTCAGGACGTCAATATCACAAAGACAGCACGGAGCTGGTTTAACAGTTTATCCTGGAACATCTATCTAGAGAATATTCTTTTAAAAGTAAACTTTAGTAATTTGTGTAATTTATTTTTCTCCACCGTAGATGTGAACAACATGAATATTATTATGATACACTACTGTCAAAGGTTTTAGAACACCCCAATTCTCCCAGTTTTTATATATAAATTTTTAAAAAGTCAATGAGCAGCTTAAATTTCTATTGTAGAAAGAATCAGCTGTTAGAGCTACCAAAGGAGGATAGTTTGACTCAAACAGCTTATAAATTGATTGATTTTTAACTTCAGTTGGTTATTTGTTCTATGCTTTCATTTCAGACTACAGTGAGCCATTAAACTGTATCATTTTCAACAAAACTGAGTTGTTCTCCAAATTATCACTGGTGGTTCGGTCTTTGCTGACTCCCGTGTATTGTACCTTCGTTTAGAAAAAGAAAACCTGTTTTCTGCATTAATCCCTCCTCCCATCTGATCCATTCACGATGATAAACGTCAGCACATCACCCCCATCAGCATGGTTTCAGCCAGCTGATGAAAAACTGAGCTCAAAAGGTCGTGGAGTTTCCTCTCTGGGGTCCATTTTTGTCTCATCAGATGAACAAATCATTTTCATCAAAATGTCAATACCCTTTAAATGCCATTTGGCCAAACTCCAAGCAGAGTGTCTTTCGCTGCCAGTGCAGACAGACCTCCTGGCTCAGAGCAGGACGTTTACTTCAAGATCAGCTTGTTGATGCACTTTTCCATTGTGTAAGCAAACATGACATCGAAGACATTTGCACCTGGGCAGAGTCCTGTGTTGCAGCTCTGGCTCTGTGTCTGCTGGCTCTTGCAGCGGGGCCCCGGTGGGGAGGCCAGGGGCCGCCTGAAGCGCTGCCTGACTCCACCGCTGCATGGCTCTGCACATGCCGTCCAGGCGCTCCACACACTCCACTCACATAGATCTGCAAGACCAAAGTGATTATATTAACTGTACAACCTAACAAGCGCATGCGTGTGTGAATTTCTCCTCCATGTGGGAACCGTTAGGTCATCTTATCTGACTGGTCTTTCTTAAACTTATTCAGAGTAAATCCAACCAGGGCTGATTCTTATCAGAGGATTTTGGGTTTTTCAGCTGAGCATGATGAAGTACTCGAAAAGTGGATGAATGTTGGCAGGAATCATTCAACACTCCTACAAAACCAAATTCAATCAGCCTCACAGGTCTCCACACAGACACACGGGCGGAAAATCCATCTTTTCAGATATATCTCTTTTCCTTTTTCATCCCTCTGGGAAATAATGAGCGGGAGGAACAGACTGACTGTGGAGCACAAACTCTCCATTCATCTGGACTGATTGAAGTGAACTGGCACATAATAAACACTCAAACTATAAAAAAAAATCAGGAAAACAAAATTAGACATTTACTCAAAGCTAAAACTTCTAAATGAAGAATCTCTTAACCCTCAGATTACCCGTGTGTCTGATAAACGTTTGTATTTAGTTTAAATACTCAAAATTTCAGTACCAAAATCATTTATTCAAATAATCATCATTCATCAAATATTCAGCCTAACTGTGTCTTGTAACAGTTATTCCATTTTGTAAAAAGAGAGAACTTTAAAACTCTTCAGTGGAACTTTCTGATCGGTAAGATCTTTTTTTTTTTATTATAATCGTTCACTACAATAAAGTCTATTTCTAGAAGATACTTCTAAACGTTCTTGTTTCTACATGCTCCTAAAGACCCTGCAGTCCTTAGAGAATGGACCAGGAGTTATACATGCGTCCTCACCTCTGCAGATGTTAACATCTGGACAGAGCCGTTCCTCCACCAGCAGTCCTGGACACTGGCTCTCCTCTTCTTCTGTGGTTGGGAGCCCAGAATCCAGGTCCAGGCATGCCCGGAAACGTTTCTGGACTGACACCATTTTGCTGCCAATAGTGACCCGTTCTAGTAAAGTACTGAGCTGCTCAGAGGAAGCTGGCATGCAGGGAGAGCAGGGCGTCCACTCTGACCACTCACTGAGGACCACTGAGGGACGGATACGAAGAAGAAGTACAGCATGACAAGCGAAGTAAAGCAACTAGACAGCAGAGTTACTCATTTTCATGTCTGCCTTTCGTACCCTCACAGTCTCTGGTGTCACAGTGCAAAGTCCCGTCATGGCAAAGACTTGAGGAAAGACAGACAATGAGCAGATATGTGAGTGCAGCTGAGACCCCCAGATGATGCAAATAAAAACACAGAGCAGAGACCAATTCAGACGCAGCACAGATGTGGTGCTGAGGTTGGCAAATGTGTCATGTATACTCCATTTATGCGGTTAATGAGAACAGAGGACAGAAGCATTTGTTTTGGGCAGCTAGAGTCTCACCAGGTGCTGCAGCCTATGGTGACGGTGTCCCCCTGAGGGACAATGACAGGTGTGGGCGGAGCTCCTGAAGCTTGCTGCTGCAGGAAGATGCAGCCACATTCCTGAGCAGGAACGCAGCTACCGTTTAGCTGAAGCAGACCCTGGAGGGAGATCACATGACACAGCGGTACAGTTCTTCTGAGGCTGCAACACGGAGACACGGTTCTACATAGCTGCTGCAACGGTACAGAAGACACCAGCACTCACTGGTCCAGACCCATCCAGATCCGTGTGTTTGAGTTGTCATTCTCAAAACTTTTTCTCTGACATGTCTTCTCTCTTTCAGGAGACATTCTGCATTTATAGATTTTTGTTACTGATTAAACAACTTGATTTAATGGTATTTAAGGACTTTGATAAAGTGGAAAAAAGTACAAATCATATTTAAATCACATTTTCTCACCAAATCTCTAGAGGGGGACTCAAAATCTGTATTAAGTATTCTATTCCCCTTTTTATCAAAAGTGGGGAGGTCAAACTCTTTCATCACCATGGTTACCAGTTATTCTTTACTTTCTCCAGCAGCTGTGATGGTTTCCAACCTGCTCATAGTCCTTCCTCTTTACTCTGAAAGATTATAAATTAGTACTGTTGTTTCCTTTGTTGCAGCTAAGGTTAGCTTACTTAGCTCAGCTGCTATGCTAGGTTATGCTATCACTGTCACAACCTTTTGTTGTAAAATAGTGAATTTGAAATATCAACTTTGTCATAAACTAGAAGAGAACTTTTGTCAAAAGCTCGAATTTCTTCAAAGAATTGAGACTTTTTAATCTTTTTGAGATTTGAGACCCCTAAAATAGCTTATTTTTCATGTAAAATTGCAGTTTAAGAAAATTCTGACTTTTATTATAAAATAGGAAACTTTTTGTTGTAAAACTGAATTTTTCAAGATTTTTTTGTTGGAAAATCACAAATTTCAAAAAAATCGACTTTAATTTTGACAAAATGGTATTGTTTTTGTCTTAAAATCATGACTTTTTGTTGTAAAAAAAAAAAAAATTACAAGATTGCAAATTTTGTTTGTTACTTTTCATCTTTAAACAGCTGCTCAGTTATTTCTGTTAATGTTGAATCAAATCTTCTGTCATGTCGGCGCCCCTTCAGAAATGTTCTTGTCTCGATAAAACGATGTGGTGGGTCGGATTTGGTCTCCAGCCTCGAGTCTGAGACATGTGGTCTACAGAGATTAAAATGATGTGTCAAACATTGGAACCTTATCCAAGTATGGAGTTCTTACCATTTACCATAATGTTGCATCTTTGTTTGTTACATTCTCCCAGTGATCATCATTTATTTGAGTATTTCCTGCTAAATGCGTTTTAATTCAACAGGGTCTTTTATACTTGTCTTGATTTATGATAATGATGCTGATGATGGGTTGTAGCTGCAACACATTTGTCTTTGTGCTGCTTCTGCAGTTGTGAGTGCAGCTGCCTGCTCCAGCATTGTTATCTAAAGCTGGCAAATTCTCCACACACTTCAATATTGTTATATTATGACTGTGAAATATGTGAGACTGCAGTGTATTTATGCTGCAGTTAATAAATGTTGTATCATTTCAGAGCGTCATCTTCAGATTAAGTTATGGTAACTGCCAGCTTCTATCACTCTGCTCATTTGCTTTATGTTCTGCGTTTCATTATTATCCCTGCCTACCACTGCGTGGGGGCATCATCAGTCAGGCAGACGACTCTGATGTGACCTGAGAGCCTTTGTTGTGTGCTTCTCTAATCATCTGCACATTTGCCTGACTTGCAGAGCATTTTGGCTAAAATAAATATTAAAGCAGATGAAATAAAGCTTCACCTCTGGGCAGAAACAGCCAGGTGAGCACTCTCTGACACCTGAACACAGATCTCCGCTGCCCAGAAGGTCACACTGCTTCTCACAGGGACTACCGCAGGCAGAGTGAACAAACGGTGTTTCACAGGCTGTAGACAGGAAAAATTACATTAATTAATGTGGCTCCTGGATAATATTAATGTGCACAAAAATTCTCACATTAACACGGTAACTTCAGTAGATTCAATCAGATGCTTTCTGACAATATTAAAGTGAAGTTTACCTTAAATAGTACCAAGACATGGAGTTAACTCACCATTACAGTGACTGAGATGGCAGGACCGGCTCTGCGTTTCTACCGGAGAGCACTGTTGGCCCCTGGTGGCCGAGACCAGAGCTACACGGTAGCGCTGCTGCCTCTGAGACTCACACGAGCACTGAGACCAGACACTCCATGCTGACATAGGACAGGCTGCAGAAGTCAATTCACCCAGTTAGGTGCTGCTGGATTTAAACACACATTTATTCTTCTTTACAGCATTGCTGGAGCTAGCACTAATGTCTCCCAGCAGTTGCATTGCTGGCCCTGATGGGACAGTTTCCTTCTTAAGTGTGTAAATCATCCATTTATACACCAAATACTGAGTTAACAGTTAAAAAAAAGAAAGAAAGAAAAATCAATGTGACTTGCTGGCATCACAACCTTCAGAACAGTAGACGCGCAAATAAAAGTTCCTTCATCTGTCACAAAACAGGACAAATAGTCCTGTAACATCCAAAAAAATGTTGCATTATTCATTTTATCAAAAGAAACTGCTGAACAGATATCTGATTTTTCTGAGTTTCTGAATCCAAAATTAAAATATCTGTTCCTGATGTATTCAGGAAATATTTTCTCTGCAGATCAAATGAACAGATATTGAACAATCAGAGCAGCATCCTCTAACTGAGCCCCTTATATTGAGTATGCCCTCCAGATAACTGCTGATACACTAAAAACATCATCAGTCAGGTGGGGAAAATAATGCTTTTTAAGATTGCTTTTGTGCCACCAACATAAAAATGTGCTGCTCAGACACTAGAGAGCATGTACATTGTTTTAATACTTAATCTTCACCAGTTAAAATTAAACATGTGACAGAGAAAGTCTGATTAATATCAAGGTATTACCTTAATCAGGTATAACTCTCATTTGCATCAATACCTCAATATCAAATCATTTCCAATATTTATCACATAAAATCAAACGTGCACCATTTCATAGTAACAGGACACAAAAGTGACATTTGCCACTTCTGTGTAGAATATACAGTATATGATGTGTATTTGCTGTAATGTCAGTTTAATTTCATTATTCAATCCCCGCTTGTATGCTGGGTTTTAAGGTCTTGTAGCGTGCAAACCAAAGCTTAGGCTAGGTTCCATCTTTCAGGTATAATATTTGCCCACATATAAGTGTGTATTAGTTCATCAGCAGTTTCCTGGCTGAACAGTGCAGAACACCTTTGTCGGCTGTGCGTACCTGGACAGGGCTGTTTGTAGCAAAGCTGGGTCTCCTCTCTTTTTCTCTCAGCCTCAGTCTCAGGAGGACATGCCACATCTCCTCCCTCCTCACATATACACACCCTGTGTCGCCACACAGTCCCCGCCCCGCAGCTCTGGGAGCACGGTGACCATGGCGACCAGGGACAAAGGTCATCTGCAGAGAAGAACAAGAAATAATGCATTTTTCTTCATAACAATTGTAGAGGGCTATCTGAGGCAACAAGCTGATGAAGTAAAAGCAACTAAAAGAAAGCTGTTGTGCATTTGGCAGGAACTTTATACTTTGCATCTGTCACCAGCTGATCGATCAGTAAGAACCAGCTATGGTAACTGATGTTCACTGAATAATTAGGCAATTACTCATCTGACCGAGTCACTGAATCATGCCTCAGACACAGATGACAACTAACATACCCAGAACCCAGCAACCCAGTGGACTGGACCACGTGTCAAACTTGAGGCCTGCCACGTCATTTTATCCGCCCAGTTGTAGGATTCACTGTTACTCACCACTTCTCATTTAAATTTAAAAACACAAAAACGTTTTCTCTCCCTTGCCCCAGTCAACTGGATTATCTAATTAAAAACTATCTTCAGGAACCCACAAGTTGCTGTTCAACTGTTGGAAGTATTCCCTTTTTTTTATTACACATTCTTATCATAGACCAGATTCACAACTATTTGACCAGGAAATTACCTCTAAATGAACATACGTGGCGTCCAGTCACAGCTTAGCCCCCCCCCCACATGCACCCTCCTCTAAAGGGAGGGTGCTTAACTATGCTAGTACGCATCAATACCACATTAAACGTCAGATCTTTAAGCTGAAGTGCACCAACCCAGACAGGGAGGGGTCTGGCAGCGTTGCGTTTCCCTCTCTGGACCACTACAGTCAGACCCATTGTTTCGTGGTGGGGGGTTGATACAGGCACGGGTTCGAACATGTGTGCCCTGACCACAAGTCACAGAGCAGTCAGACCACACTGACCAGGGGGTCCAACCACCGTCCACTGCAGAGAGCACAATACATTTGGTTATTTAGTGTTCATCTTCTCAGTTTTTGCAGAAAATTCAAATGTTCAGCATATAAAGCAGGACCACTGCTACTCTACCACATGTGCCTACTGTCTCTACTGTCTGGTTTAAATAAATACAGTGACCTACCCCTGCAGTCAACATCTTGACAGTAAACTCCTTCTGGGGTGCATGTGCTGAGACACCAAACAGTTTAGAGAATGTAAGAATTATCAACAAAGATCTCTTCTGTGATACTGTCAGCATCAGTCGTTCTGATTCTCTGTGATTGCCTTCATTTGACTCACCACTGTTTGCACTCTCCCTGCAGCCAGGTGTCTCCCACACCGAGCTCCTGGCCGTCCAGGAGACAGAGCGGTG
The DNA here is from genome assembly GCA_037176975.1 of Arrhamphus sclerolepis. Taxonomy (NCBI): domain Eukaryota; kingdom Metazoa; phylum Chordata; class Actinopteri; order Beloniformes; family Hemiramphidae; genus Arrhamphus; species Arrhamphus sclerolepis. The sequence continues at coordinate 4,745 of JBAMYA010032989.1, read as the reverse complement.
GGCACAGGCCGGGGCTGCAGCTTTTATGCTGAACTTCCTCAAAGTGACAATCTGTCCCTTCAGTCTCTGGAATCAGGGATCTAATATAAAACAAAAGAAATGTAAGTCACTGTTTTTCCTTCCTGGTTGAGTGTATCTCATGTGGGAAGATACAGAAAGCCAAAAGGAAGCGGGTCTTTTTTACTCCACTTTTAAGCCAATCATCCCTCAAGTCTTGAAATGAACAGGATGCTGTGTTAATGAGTAGAAACCTCTCAACCAACAGGCCTAAAAAACACTGTTCACACTGAATGCTCGTCTCAAAATACTCTCAGCAAAAAGGCCCTCAGAGATGCGTCTCCAACTGCTGTAAACCTTACAGACCAACTAAATTCAGAGTTGGCTGATGGACGGTCTGTTCAGATTGCATGAATCTCTGTTTTCTAATTTCTTAGAGAAAGTTCCCTGTTCACACCACAGACTGATCATTAATGGAGGGTCACACCTTGCACAATCTGACAGTGACTCTGTCACCTGAAAAGGAACATTTTATGAACAAAACAAGAGAAAAGAGGCGTAATGCAGATGACTGTTGATGACTGTCATCTTGTCCATCAGTCTACCATCAGCCAGAATGCCTTTGACACGTCTTTGAGCTTTTCATACAAAAAGATCTATTGCCTCCACCAATGCACTGGTGAGCTTTGCAGCTGGAAGGTCAGTCTGTTCACACTCCTTACACCACAAGAGTTATGCACGAGAATGATTCAGTACCACATTTCTTTCCTGCTTACTGGTTCAATAGGTTTTAGCCAACACATAACTGGAAGGAAGGTCTATGCAGTTTTCAGCCTGGTTTCTTGGAATGATGTGATTAGTTATGTTGAAATTATTTCATATTATAAAACACATTACTCTCTCACTTTCCAGGAGTTCCCAAGGATGTATGGGATCAGGACCCTATATGACTATAGCTTCAATTAAAAAAGGCAAGAGCTGACTTCCTCGGGAACAGAAAAAAGTAATCAGTAGTTTAATAAACGTGGACTATCTATGCATACTTCTCTCACCTGTATCTGGTTCTTTGACCTTGCCCACAGGAAACGCTGCATGGTGCCCAACTAGACCAGGAACTCCAGATGCAGGAGGTTTGGCAGCTGTGATTGGTGCAGACGAGCTGTCCGTCAGAGCAGCTGCAGTTGTTACAGTCCAGCTGATGCCAGCTGCCGGCAGCCCAAGTCTGTCCCAGCGAGTCCACACAGTCGCACTGCCACAGCTCCACACAAGCACCGTCCTGCTGCAGCTGACCTGAGCACACACACCTGCATCATTCCAACTCTTATGATTTTAATGAAAAGAATGACAATGGACACAGTTGCACTGTACTGCGATGGGACTGCAGGAGGTGTTGAAACAGAGAAAGTAAAATGCATGAGGACAATGTTAAATGATCATCTGGTCCTTACCAGCTCTTAAAACTGGTTAAATACAACCACTGATGAACACAATACATGACATGTGATGTTGTCATTATCAATTTAGCAATAACTACGACAAAATGCAGAAGACTAAGTACACCTTTAATGTTTCCATATGAATAAAGAGGGTAAATATCAAATAGGGGTTCCCAAATACTTGACTTGAAATCAGTCGCAAGTTTGACCGCATCTATAAAAGCAGACATTTTACCATTTTCTGGTGTTTTCTTGGGGAAACATGGGAAACTTAGTCCATCAGCTCTATGAAACCGTTTCCAGTAGAAGTCCCAAGTTTACTCCCAAAACTTTGCAACGTTTAAAGAAACTGTACCTCAGACTCTACAGACCCCAGCTAAGATGCATAATGCTCATATTAAAGTTTGTGAGTGTTTCTGTTTTGACTCAGAGTCACAGCTCCACACAGTCATGCATTTCTGACTTCATGAAGTTCTTCTTCATAAACTTGGTCTTAACGTAGACTAAACAGACTTGTACTTTGCTGCACCGTATGTGTATCTGCCGATGCAGAGATCTGGTCTGGGACCAGGCTGACTGATCGATACTGAACAGCTGTTATTTCACAATGTCTTTGTGTAAAAGTCTGAGGCTTCAGCCCTCAGCACACAGAAACGCAACGAGATGAAAAGCAGTGACTGCTTTCTTGTGTTTAATACACATTCCACATGAGCATCTATACGCATTCTCGTGCACATGATATCTATTTTTTCATGAATGTTCCCTTACAGGGTTTGTAGTTTCTAAAGTTTCACTTAATTTTTCTACCCTCTCTCTTAAAATGTTTGTTTTAAGGAACAATATTCTAACATTATGAATTCACTCAAGTTTGTAAGTTAGAATAATTGGGGAATAAATTTATACAAAAAACAAATATTCGGTCATTTAAAATAACTGCAGGCTAACATATGTCTAAATCATAATTCAGCCACATATTTGCTGCTAATTTTGATTCAAAGCAAAGAGTAGCAGCAACTTTAATCCATTTTCAATATATCTAATTCACCAGTGAATATAGACGCTGCACCGATAGATCTAACAACCCCAATCGAACTTACAATCACCAGATATGTTTGAAGGTAGATTTGTCTTATTTTATTCAATCAGAAAATACATTTTCAATAATAAAAATCTTCACTTGAATCAAAAAAAGAAAATATTTTCTATTAAAGAAAAAAGTGTTTGAATGCAAGAACATATTTGAACACTGTTTTTCTTCCAAAATGTTTTCTTTAATTGAAGTGAAGTTATTTTGCTTGAAGCAATTTTTTTGATTGAAGTAATGTTTTGTGTTTGGGTCATATTATGGTTGGACATTAATGTCTTTATCATTTTTCCCCAAAAGTTGCTTCAATCAACAAAACATATTTTCAATCAAAGAAAAATGCAAAATTAAAATAGAAAAAAAAAGTGTTTTTTTTTTTTTATTGAAGTGAAAAAAGTTTTGAAGCTTTTTTTTTTTCTTCATTTTGACACAAACGTCCCACAGTGGGCAGATGCTTTCCCAAAGGTCAGTTATGTTTGAGTGACAGGCGTCTTCCTGACAGGCAAGTCTGGTCACCAGCAGGCCAGGGAGCAGTGGCGGGGAAGATAAAACAGTTTTAAGAGCTGTGGAATATTCCGGGAGATCAGGAGCAAACTGAAGAAGTCAAACATGTCTTTGTAAGCCTAAAAGATTCCACGACACAATGGCCTGCTCATTGGATTGTTGTATGAACATATATCAACAGTAAAATAAGTTGGCTCAGGTGTAAAGCACCTCAAAGATAAAGAATTCTCTTTTCACTCACAGGTGCATGGCTCCTACTCCCACACTGATTACTTCCTGGTTAGCTACTCTATTGTTTCAATAACAATTTATATAGTAATACATCTCATCACTGTTAGTGATCACTCACTAATTACTCTTATTTTGAATATCACATCACTGCTATCCTGACTTTGATAATTATAAAATAAGAAAATCCTGATTAACCAACTTTACCAGAGGTCTTCCAACAGCAGAAACGTCCACATCCTTCCTGTACAGGTGGTTATAGAGAGATCAGATTTGTGGTCTAACTGACCTATAGCAAGCCCCGCCCCTGAAATGCAGACTGGCCAATCACAGCACAACACACAACAGGACTCCCATCAGAAGTCTGACAATTTCAGAAAAAAACAACCTTTTGACTTCAATAGAAACAGCTACTTTCTTCATTCACAGCTGGTTTGGACATTGTTTTTTTTTATAATTATGGTTAAATGTGCCTAGGGCTCTTGTAACAGTGACTAACCCCTGAGAGGTCGGAAGGTGTTATTTTTTCCCCTTCCCAAAACCAAAATCAAACTCTGAAAAGTGTAGACTCTGGATCAAATTTTGTGGACGGCCTCAATTGAACACCTAAAATATCAACAAGCAGAGCTTTATCTCCAAGGTAAGTAAATATGCTTAATAACCATAGTAGATACCAGCTAATGAACCCAAAATGAAAAAAGAAAACAAAAAGACTAAAACCAGCCAACCTGCTCCCTGTTACGTTATATAGACCTACTGCTTTTGCTTCTGTATAACTGTAATAGTGCGTAGACACCAGCTTTACAGGAACAGTGTTGCTCCTCTATTTTATGGTCCTCTGTCTCCATCATCAGGTGATGCAGTGGTTCACACTCTTGCTCTGCGATCTGTAAACTTTAGCTACTATTTTTATCCGTATTTTATCATTATTTTGTTGCAGAGTGAGCAAGACATCTTGAATATATCCTTCAAATGTGTATTGCAAGCCCTTCTGCCTGCTCCTACCTGAAATATTCAGCTTACTCCTCCTTATTCTCCTGGAAGCGCAGTGAGAGGCAGTGAGATCGCCACGCAAGTCCGGTTGGCTTGTCGGACCTAGCAACAGTAACCAAGGGGGGCGGGGCTTGCAATAGTTCACTTAGAATATGACCTATTATGAGGGCCTCATCTCCACCTGTAAAACTTGAATTTGAAGTTAAAGTATCTTGAGATGACTCTAGTTAGGAAATGATGCACCCTGGCTCTGCACCCAAAGACTGAAGCTTTCTGCGAACAGAAACAACTGGAGCAAGGAGGAAAACCTCTGAGTGAGCAGATCGGAGTTTCAAGAGCACTTTGGCTCCACCCAGTCGCAGTTTTGTGCTCTTGCAAAACCTAATTTTGCTCTTGCTCTGACACACTATTCCCTGCTGCAGATCTGACCACATCAGTCCAGTTCTGAGGTCTTTACACTGGCTGCCTGTCCATCAGAGGATAGACTTTAAAGTTCTGATGCT
>JBAMYA010032968.1:0-15830 GCA_037176975.1 Arrhamphus sclerolepis | reverse complement strand
GTTGCAGCACTCAGGAACTTAGAGTTAAACCCACTCTACACTTCTACAGTGCTGTAAAATGGCTCACTCTCCTTAAAAACTCTTTAGGAACAACATCAGTGATCATCTTTCAAAGCTCTCCTTTCATTTTGTGATAAACACAGAGCAGAAATAAGAAGCAAAAGGAAAGCTGGAATCTTGCCAAAGCAGTTGGGTATACATTTGTAGTAAAATACAATACATGTTCAGATATGCAGGATTCTGCAAAACATACAAGTGTACAGAAACACAACATACAATCAGTATGAAGGTTGTAAACTATTCCCTATCTGAATATCAAAATTAATATTAAAATTTTACAGTAGATGTATATATTCTTTAGCAAAGCTGCCAGGACAGGGTTCTTTTTTGGACATTGTATTTTTATTTAAATTTTAATAGGCACATTGGAATAAAGGAATATTAAAAAAATGCAGCCCATTGTTTAGTCTGAGTATTAACTAAAAATTATGCACTATTATTAAACACTATTAAAAATCATTTACTAATTTCTGTGTACTCTCTGTGTGAGGTAAAGGTATTTGTCATTTATGTTATGATTATTTGAAAAATGTGTTAAAATGGTTGTAGACAATCCCAGTGGAGGAGGTGGTAGTGCAAGTACGCTGCAACTGTGCAAAAAAAAAAAAGGTACCCATCAGCCACAGAAAACCACCTTGCATGCCAAAAATGGTTCCTCTGCAAACAATGTGGGAAGTGGATCTGCTACAGTTCTCCTAGAAGAGTTCACACTCACAATCCGATGGATTTTGCGTATATGTATAAATGGGCCATTGACTAAGTGACTTTACTTTCACCCTAAAACACATCTTAAAACACATGGTGATTAACACATATACAATCATACACACACACGTATTCATTCCATTCATTAATGACATGCACAAGATGTAGCGTATTAGCAAGAAAACTAATAGGAAACTGATGGAAATGCAGATCATGCACACCTGAATTAAAGTCTGTTCTTGAAAATTCAGTGGAAACAGCTTTCTCAGTAAAAGTAAAAAACAGACTGAAATTGCATAAAACTGCAGACAAATAATGGCATCAATGGCTGGGAGCAGATAAGTGATCGGGATTAGAGGGCAGTTTGGATTAGTCAAAGGATCTGAGGCTCATGCTGCTCCTACTGCAGGCATTGGATAACAAGCACAAAAATGCAAAGTCAGGTCAAAAGCCACATCCCAAAAACTATACAGTATGTGACTGATGTCGCCCATTGAGATGTTTTAATTTTATCTGACAGAAATTCCTTGAAAAAGGGAACAAGGAATTGACTACACTGAAATTATACACTGTGTAATAGCCCTTGTACAAAGTCAAATATGTATTCTATCCTTTTCAATACAATTGGCTCATATAACAAGCAGACTAATAATACAAGAGGAATAACTTAATTACTGCTCATTCTACAGTGCTCTAATTATAGTCTTTACAAAAGAGCAGCAGTAATGCAATTTTAAGTGTAATGGGAGTTTACCTAATTAGGACTAACACACAGCCATGTGCGTACACGCACACACACACGTGTGAAAATTTTCATTCTGTAATTAGTAGTGGTGATGAAACCCTCTATTACCATTTCATTTACACATAAAAGTGTAGGAGACTGACCTGTATTCTTACAGACAGATTTGAAAATAGTAATATATTTATAGCAGACTTATGATCCGGCACAGTGTGATACATTTCCATTACATTATGTGCTGCCTTTCATAATTCCAGAAGTAGTTAAAAGCCAGCATGGTATTTTTTTTTCCCACCATCTCTTGTCATGATTGTCTTGAAATGCTTAAATGCTGCAGCACAAACAACCCCACTGAGATGTGTTATATGCAAATGATGTGAAACTTACAGACAGATTATCCAAGAACATAAAAGAGATTTTTGCTCCTGATGTTACAGAGATGGCAGGTTGCTGTGAAGATGCCCCTTTGAATTGATGTCATCTGTTACTGCAGTCCCAGCTCATAGTAATTTCTGTTTATGTTGAACATAACAATTTCATAACTTTGAGACACAGATGATGATCTGGTTTATATCCAGAAGTGACTAAATTAAACACACTTTGTAGCAACACATAAAACTCATGAGGATGTTATCCTATATAAACTATGAATGACTACTGCTAATCTAGCACACTTGGCAACTTGGCACGCCTTCTTGACCTTTCGCGTCCTGCCAAGTCATCATAAACAGAGTGAACAGTTTCCAGCCTTGACATTGAGTCAGACACAAGCCACAAATGACACACAGCTGAGGTGATATAGTGGCAGATACACAGCAAACATCTATGGGGTGTACATTTATTTAAAAAAAAAATGCAAGTGGTTGATTTTTCTTTTTCCTCAAATCACTGCAATGATTGGTCCAGATGGTGCTCTAAATGGGGGATTCTAATGTTTATTTTAACAAGCCAAATTGCTGGCCTATAAAGCTGAATGTCCAAAAAACTTTGCATTACAAGTCAACTAAATTCATAAGAGTTACAGTGTTTTTCTCTCTTTTATATCAGTTTATATCTTATATCTTATTTTAGAGAAATATTTGTACTTCAACATCATCATTTGCATTTTTTCCCCTCTTTTTATGCCTGTGAAACAGTCATATACAGTGCATTAACACAATCAAACACTGACCCTGAAACAAACTGCTGCTTGTGTAAAGTCTGAACTGAATCAGATGTTAAAGACGGGCAGGACTGGAGTTATGATTGGTCACTCTTGGGTCATTTGTGTCAAGAGAGGATTAGGAGCGGCTGGTGATCCCATCAAAGTAAAGTGTCACCAGCAGCATGTCTTACCACAGAGTCACACACTCCAGCGAGCTCTGATCCCCTTAACCGACTCTCTCACCAGCCACGGCAACTAAGGCGAGCTGACAGCGGGTCTATTTTCAGACAGCAATCACCCTGCTTTGTACAGGGCCACAGATAGAAGATGGCCACGGCTCATGCCATCACTCTCTATTAGAGAGCATAAAAAAAAGGAAGAAAAAGAAAATACACACACTGAGGAGTCCACTTTGCCACTTTACAACAGAGAGTCAACCTTTGCTCACGACGGCTCCCTGAAACAGATGAAGGATAAATGTGCTGTGACAGCAGCTAATAAGTTCCCTGTGATCTGCTGGGAGTGTTGAACTGCATGCTTCTGTGTGAGTGCTCGTGTGCATTCACAAGTGTCCAAGTTTGGTCCAGGTTTATACAAAGAGTTTCCTTGGAAAAATAAGAGATGAGAGAAAGAGCTGATGTAAAATTTATCTTGATGTGAGACGATACACATCCAACATGCTTGATCATCGCTTCAGTGTGACAGATTAAAGAGACACAACAGGACTAAAATAGTAAGCACGAATACAAATTAAGTTTCTACAAACACCCAGAGTCAGTCATTAAACATCTTATACAGCACACCGTATAAGTGGCACATTTACAAATACCTCAATGTTCACCTGAAAAGACTAAAGTAGATGCAACACTGATGCCGTCCTCAAGACGAGAGAGAGCAGACTGTAGTTCTTGAGGAAGCTTAAGTCCTCCGGTGTTTGCAGCAAGATGTTGCATATCTTCTATACTGTCCACAAGTGTCTGTTGTGGAGAGAGCAATCTCATGTGCAGTCATCTGTTGGGGTAGCCGCATCTGAGCCAATGACTTCAAAAAATAAATGAATAAACTTCTAAAGAAAGCTGCCTCTGTTCTGGAGCCTCTAGAGCTGAATGAGCAAAGAAAATGAAAGAAGAATACTTAACCACAATCAGCACATATGCTACTGCAACCTATAATTTCCCTTCAGGTGTGTACTTATTTTATATTCACCTTCAGATCCAAGTGACCCTGGCTAGCTAATGCGTAAAGTAACAAACGTGTAGAAATCACAAACAAAAAAGTTTAAAAAAAAGACCAGTTGACTCTTTCATGTCCTCTCTAATGACGATCTGTCCCTAATACATAAGATCAAGGGCTAAGACTTATCCTTGGTCACCAAACGAGGAACTAACCCAGTTCAATCTAATCAATGCTCTGTTCATTCCAGCGTCAATGTACCCAGTTAATTTCATAAAGTCTACCTACTGTCCACAAACATGGCAGAAAAGAGTAAGAAAAGTTCCATTTCTGAATAAAACTTTGCTGCATCTTGACCATGTTCTTTCTGAAAATACTTTTAGGAAAATAACCAATTCTAAGTTTCTGGCAATAGCATTTTAAATGTTTTGTTACTGCTCCTGCTGATGGATACTTTCTTTTCGTACGTTCAGACCTAAAGCGATACAGGTGGCAAGAACGATGGAAATAACTCACTTTGTATGGACAAGAGTGACAAAAGCAACAAGAGTGACAGGTGACGAAACCTGGGCATGTTGAGCGATAAAAGAAAGTTAAACCTGAGTCAACTTCATGGAAATGAGCTATGACACAATTCGGCAACAACAACACGTCATGGCATGAAAACAGCCATGGCACTGCGTCTAGAGACACTTTTTGGGACTCTTAGCAACTCTGAGACATTTATCACTTTTGGTCTGAGCATACAATTACAAATTTTTATCTAGTGTCAAAGTAGAGATACTTGCAACACATTATACTGCATACTTTTATAATTTCCAAGCAAAAGTGGGGAGCAGGTTTTCTGAATGCTCTGAACATTAATCTACTTGAACAAGATAAATATTTTTCCATTTCCAGCTACAGTTACATCTAGCAACTACTGACTCCAAGGGCATAAGCCCGTACGTTAGCAAAATATGAAGGGATGACACAACACCATTACTGATGTGGAAGAAAACAGGATGGAGAGAAACATACCAGCTATCTTAAAGACTGGGAACGTCAATCAAGCGCTTCTCTTTTTTTAATCCATGAGTTGATGCTGTTAGTCTTGAAGTTGCCATATAACATTACAATCAGTAAACTTATAAGTACTGTGCATACTCTCACAGCCCTGAAAGCAGAACTCAAATCAGTGTGTGCACAATCTAATTCATTCCAATAATTTCCCATATAAAATACATGTACAGGTGAGTACCGTTAACTTACGTATGCAGTTACTCGCGTTTTGGTTTAACTCGCGCCTTATACATGGACCCCAATATTTTGTAGCCCAAATTTCCCACATTTTGTGGAAGGTTGAACAAATTTGTCCCAAATTGGCTGCGACTCTGAAGACAGAGCGACTGTCGGACAAGTTTTCACACACCCGGCCCAGGAATTGTTTACCTGACATTTGCGGGTAAATCTACTAATTTGCCACAATGTCACTTTCGCGAGTATCATTTTGACATTTTGGAAGTCAGATTAGTGCATTTTCAAAGGATTTATTTTGTCGCAAGCCTGCCAAGACACACTGACATGCATTCCCTTGGGAACAGAGAGATAAACTTTTTTGGAATAAAAGCAGAACTGGCCAGAAATCAATTCATTCCTGTGATGTGATATCGGAACAAAAGCTTCAACAGCGACTATCGTTGAAAACCAGCGACTACCAGTGAGATTTCCAAGTTTTCTGCAACTTATATCTTGCTATTTTCCAAAATCTGTCCTGAACTCGCAAGTAACGCTCAACTCGTGGGTCGATTTCTTTGACCCCGACCTGTGTGAGTTATTGGCGTTCACCTGTATTTTGAATTCCAATTTGTACAGCTGGTAAATTAAAATAATAAAAACACAAGAAGAATATCTCCTATTAAACACAGTTTGATTTAATACTGAGTGAAAAGGTACGGACAATTGCGGGTGCAATTTTTGTTGCATGATACAAGTTCAGGACGCTAGTTTGTCAAACTAAAAATGATTTATTCCACATTTGTTTTTAGAATAGCTAGTTGCAGAGAGAATGGGCTGGTATTTTGATAGCTTTTGCAGAGGCCCTGATAGCTCATCTCTCATACCCACTTGTGCTTCCCTCCACATTGCAAGAGGAATTCTGCAGTTGCTCAATCTCTCTCACTCAGTTACCGATCGCTATCCAAGGTTTGTGCATCCCTTCTGCCGCCTCACTTTCCTGAACATTTACAAAAAGCTAGTTTTGCCATGAGGTTCCACCTTTTAATATCAATCTACTCGCTGTTCAATGTCACAGAAAGGGTCATGCTAAAAGGTGAGAAAGCAGCACTCAAGAAAAAGAGTAACTATGATGGTTCCTGAGTCAGAGAGACCGGAGATTTCTATCTGACGTGAGATTTGAAACTAATGATACAGCATTGCAGTTATACTACTCCCTTTTTTTATATACTAAATCAATACAGATGCACTCTCCAGTAAAAGATCCTTCCATTCTCTGTGGACTGTTCTTATGAAACTTGAAACTTATTAAAATAATTTTGAGAAAATTCCTGTATGTTTTTATTATTTTACTGTACATACTTCGGTGTATTTTTACATGAGAAAAATGCTTGGAATTTTCTTTCCCCTTCTCTTTTTTTCAAGCGCTGTGAGGATAAAGTTCTTTGATTTCTCCAGTGCATTTAACACAATTTATTTTGCATTAGTATGAAGAAAAACTCCAAAAAACACACAGATGCTTCCAGTCACCTGGATAACCAACTGCCCTACAAACAGTATGAGAGACTAAAATGTTGTGTGTTTTCACTCTGTACACCTATGACTCCTCCAAAGAAATACTCAGATGAGTCTGTAATTATGGGATGGGTCAGTAGTAGACAGGACATCATGTAAAGGGAACTGGTGGGCTGCTTTGCTGAAGTAAGGCATTGTGTATCTTCCATTTGTCAGTGATAGAGAATTCAGTTTAATCTGCAGAACACACAGATATTAAAAAGTAAGACAAAGATATCCTCCATAAACATTTGTCAACAAATTAGAGTGTATCAACTAAAACCTTTTTTTTGTTTTTTACCCCCATTTTATTTAAGACTACAAGAGACTGCTGACCTGCGATGAACTGGCGACCTGTCCAGGGTGGACCCCTGCCTTTCGCCCGAAGTGGGCTGGGATGGGCTCCGGCAGACCCCCGTGACCCTGAACAGGACATAGCGGGTATAGATAATGGATGGATGGATGGAGACTGCTGATATGTACTGTAGGCATTCTGTAGTGTCCAAAAACATGGATTTTAGTAAAAAAAACATTTTTGACAAAAATAGACACTGAAAGTACTGAAGCTAATTTGCAACTTACTAGAAATTTTTGTTAGTGTCCTATAATTATTATTATTATATTTATTGTGTTGTTTGAGTGATTGCAAAAAAGTTGTTGCGTGCAGACATTCTGCACTTCTCTTCAGGTGTTCATTGTCAGTGAGTTGATTAGGGTGCAGCTCTCACCTGCCATTGGCTTTCCTTTGATGACCTGGATGGGTTGAACCTGGGAGCCCTCTTTAAAAGCAACCCACTGTGATCATTTATGAGGCTGCCCTCCTCACTCAACCATTGATCTGTTCGGCCCTGGCTCTTTGACTGGACTTGGATGCTGCTATGTGGACTAGATAGTCTGGGGTACCCTACATTCTTGCCCTTACAATTATACTGTTTAGCACACTAGGTGTAGCGGTTGGTGCCACCCACTGTATCTATTTTGGTAAAAAAAATTATTTATTTTTTAGATCAGTTAGTTGGGTCTTTTTATTTGATTTGACCATTTATATTTAGTGGAAAGTTAGGTTTGGTTTTGTTATATTTATTTACTTCTTGGTTTGGAACAACCATCTGTCCCTTCCTCCTCCACAGGTACAGCAGCTGATATCCTTTTTCCGAGCCGGTCAATAAACATAATTTTATATCACGTTGTCTTCATTCCTTGGTTGTTGGTATGTCACACCCTCTTGGGGGTTGTAACAAAGTCCATTCAACTAAAAAAATATAACTAAAAAGTAAGAAACACAATGCCATTCATTTTAGGATCATGCAACATTTTTCACAAAGGCTTTACGTTGAGCTTTTCGATTACCTACTATAGGTGCTATTACACATCAGCAAACCAGAGTTACATAGCAAGAAATGGGGAAGTACTGCAGGTAGGGTGGCTTTATTTTGACTACAACTACATACGAACGGAGATGGTAGAAATGCATTACAATGACACCAAAATGGAAGAAATAAAACTTCAGGGTAAATATCTGCAAAGACAACAGATTTCACCAACTTACCAACTTCAGTTGCAGATAAGGAAACAATACCAATGTTTCTCCTCGTTTGTCTGCTTTTTCAAAAATCAATCCTTTCTTTGACCCCAGATGTGTTTTGTTTTTATTTTTTTGCCAGGAGCCATTTATGTTGGTGATGAGTCGGTGAGTTTGGGTCATATCAGCCATAATGCCGTAAACTTGTTTTTTGTGTTTTGTTAGTTTTACATAGAAAGTAAACCATAACATCACAATGATTTATATCCTATCAAGTGCTGAAACTGGTATTATAAAGCCCATCAATCAGCACTGTATCTTCAGATGGTTCTGTTCTATACAAAGCAGATCTATAAGTTTGACATCAGGTCAAAACCACCGTTTTTTTTTTATTTACTTATACTGATTTAGTTGATGTATTTAATATATTTTTTTATGTTATTTATCTCCGCTTTAAAGTCACTAATAGTGACCAGTATGTAAGCAATATGTAATGTTTTCCCTTCAGGTTATATTTTAATAACATATGACTGAACTCAGCTGACTAGAACACTAAAATATGGACAAACAACTTAGTTTTGTATTTGTAAACAAAACTCAAGTTTAGTTAAAGGTTTAAGTTTTTTTTTCACTGTAATAAAAAAATAAAACGGGTAAGTTTGATTGTATACTGGCATGGTCACACAACATGTCGACCTAAAAAGAACGCATTTTAATTTCCAGGTATGGGCATTTAAAAGCCATTTGCTAATTCAGTGATCAGGCATAATGGTATATTGATTAAGCTGCACTTTTGGAAATCTGCAGAGACTTTGGGAACACTAGAATTGCTTCCTCAAGAACTATCAGCCTTCCTTTGCTAAACATTCATATCCGGAGGAGGGGTGTGGAATCGATGGAATGCCAGAATGCCATTAGAGCTGAGGCAGCTCTGCAGCCAGGCAGCTACAACTTCAAAAGCAAAGTGTGGGTGGAGAAATAACAAGGTAATTACCTGGGCCCTGCTAGCTACTGCCAAGGTAATCTGCAGAGTGGAGGACAAAGGGGTCTGTGGAGGTGGTGCTCAGGATGTCTGTACATATTTTCATCAATTTGCTGCACTCAGTTCAGTCCAGCAAATGCTCAGAGAGCAGATATGAGCTTTCACTTTACCTTGCCCGCATTTGTGCACTCAACCATTTTATCTGCTATTTTCAAATGGTAGCTTTATTTAGTTCACATTCAAGCTACAGCAAATTAATCGAAGAAACTGTTCCACAGAGTCGAGTAAAAAAACGTTTTCAAATGTTTAACTGCTGATCAGTGTAAAAGGTTTATTCGATAATACAGATGCCGTTCACTTAAAGCGTGTTGTACGACATCCCAACTTGCCACAGAACTGCTGAAGCCAAATAATCAAGCATGGTAAAACATCCATTTACATTTAAAAAAAAACAATCATAATGACCAAGGTGCTACTAAGCAAATGCAACGTCATCTGCACAAAAGACAATAAATAAATAACATTCCACTTATCTCACTTGGTTTGATTTAATCATTACTATTTAGTTAATTTAAACAAGTAACAACTAAACAGTTTTCCATTTTCTGATCACTCTTTTGAAGGCGTATACTGATACACTTAAAGGGATTTGCTTTCTTTTTTCCTGAAAGTTTTTCTTTTCATTATTATTTCAATCACTCCACAAATAAAATCTCAAGCCCTAATGACTCATTTCTAATGGAACGACAACATAAATGGTCACAGCAAGGAATAGATTTACATAGATATGAGAAGACCAACAAACTGTCTATGCACATAGACCATTAACTCACCCACATAGTCATCCTTTTTGGAGAACTGAAGAGAACAATTATTAAAAAAAAAACAAAAAAAAACTGCTGATCAGCAAGTTAAATCCAACACACAGCTACAGGCTTTGTGCTTGCTGGCTTATTTCTGCTTGGAGTGCAGATAATGAGTTAAAGGTCAGTGGGTTGCTATGACACCAATTAGTGCAATACTTCAAATCAGCACTGCTGCTCATCGGCTCTGGTGGTCTTCTTATGCTTTGAGATTTCAACAAAGCTAATTGCAAAGAATTAAGCACAAGCCAATTCCAAAACAATGAGGCATGGAACTAAAGTAATCAGCTAGGGTGGTTTAAAGGTTATGTACTACACTTCACTTACTATCACGGGTCAACACAGGGGTTAGGGTCAGAAATGGCAGGGATCCTGTTAAGGTTAAGTGAAGGGTCAGCTTTATTATGCACAGCACTTTAAAGGAGAACTTAATGCACTGTACTCGAAGATTCTTCCAGAAAACACTTTGAGGAGGCAATGACAACTAAATGGAGATTTATTATTATTATTATATTTCATATGAACATATTCAAAAAAGTCTCTACTTTGGCCTTCTCTATAGAGCATAAATTTTTAAATGCAAAACTCAGTACTAGTAATTTGGTAACACTTTGGACCATTTGTTCTTTGAGAGCTGCCAAAACTACAAACTTCATACACATTTGCATTTGGAAACATACAGATATATGATATTATGAGGGTACACCTGATACATGGTTGTTGCAAGTTTTAACAGTCTAGCAATTTTACCATCCCAACACAGTAAGATATGAAAGAGAGGCAGCTCACAGCAAACAGTGTCTTCTTTGTTAAGAAATGAACAAGTAACCTTGATGCAGCGTGTTCCACAGAAACTGGAAAAACGTTTACAAGATAAGGGGGTATCTATCTCTACCTTCAAAAACCTCTGAGAGCCTTGTGTCCTCCAAGAACACATCATCTTTTAACACCTCTACAGCTGACAAAAAAACTACCTCACAATTACTTTGCCCTTCTTTATCTGCTATGTTTGTACTTTTACTTATATTGAGTGCTTATGTCATGTTTTCTTATTTTAATAGTGTATCAAACTTGTATGATCAAGAGATTTGATGCTCCAACAGAGATGTGACAGAGATATACAAGTCTTTTGTTTTTCTTTAGTCACAAACAAAGAAAAAGTTTGACAAACTGATATTTCATAAGTCAGAAATCAAACAAAATGTCTGAAGTCTTCCCATCTACACTGGAGATGGTGGAGATGTGCTATAAGATATCAATTTTAGGTTGCTTAAATTGTCTACCGGTCTATGTGTTTCAACCTCAGTGACTGCTGTTATGATTGATAAACTGACATCAGAACAGACACAAATCAACTGATCTCCTCGGGATAAGGCTATGCACTGATTCTGACAGCAAAAAGGGGAGAGGAACATCCACATACCAGCAGCTCAGTGACCAATTTTATACGCTCTTTTTATAACACTAGTCTGCTTCACCAAAATAAAAATAGAAAATCCAGAATCCAGAATCCACAGACTTCCGCAGTTACCAGATAAGATTACAGCGAGGCACATGTGGTTATTACCCGTTCACTGAAGGGCACTTCATCAGCAGATTTCTGAGAGTGACATGAATTTTAAACCTTGGCTTTTTTGCCCCCGGGCGTACAGATACTAAACAGTCTAGGGATACGAACTGGCAAATTAACTTCCACCAGCTGACTTCCTTAACCTTTACACAACAGCTGACTGAACACATGATGACCTCATATCCCACTGCAGCTATGAGGCCTGAGGCCACAGGTCAAAGTGTGCTCCTGCATCTTCTATGACATGTCAGGGAGTTAGTGGTCTACTTCCACCTCTGATACTTGGATAATCAAAAGCTCAGGAGTGAATTAAGCAGTAACCAGCTTCTCAATCAGTTGCTTGGCCAGTGACAAAGAGACTGGGAAACGTTTTGGAGAAAATGCAGCATGGCTAATTAAGGCTATAAATTTTAGGGGGGAACAAATAAATCCACACACATAAAATAAGACGCACAAAAAAAAAGAAAAAGAAAAGAAAAACACCCCCCTCTCATACACATTTAGATACAAAACAAGCATAATGGCAAGCAGTGCCACTGTGAGCTTGTTAGAATCTCTCTTAAATTCAAGAATCTAACGCCTTCATGCCTCATTACTCCACAATACGGTAGCAACAGCCAACAACAGTCAAATGCTTGTGTTCAACATAAATGCTGTGTACTCAACCTCCAGTAGTGGCGACAATCATTACTGCTTTTATTGTTAACTTACTCACTCTAAGGTTTTGATGCATTAGTACACAACCCAAGCAGACGTGAACAGCTCAGTGTGAGCCTTAAAAAACAAAAGCGTCATTTGGAGTCTGAAACCCGACAGCATGAAGGCAACCAAGAGGTCCAAGTCCATATTTGGAGGTTTTTCTTCTCTCTTCAAGTCAGTAGCCTCATAGAAACGAGAGTTTGCATTGTATTCCACTATAAAATGTATATCATAAGGAATTCCAACGTAGTCATTTAACTAGTCACAGTTAACTCACAGCAGCACTCCATTATCACAAGATTTAGTCAGGTTGACCAGGCAAGAAAATTGCTAATGCTATAATCATTAACCTCATTATAATTTTTTTTCACTTTTGTATCACAAATCATGCTGATACGCATTCAGAGGATTTAGAATTGATACAGTAAGCCTTGACAGGCATTACATTCAGGGCTGCCAGTAGGAGTCAGGTCAAACACCGAGTGAATGTTTTCATATATCTGTTGTGTTTATTTTTCCCCTATTTCTTCTCTGCTCCAAGGCGTGCAGAGCCATTGGGGCTGATTGACAGAAAGAGGTTCTGGCTCTTGCCAGAAAAGCATGATTGGCATTCTTGAGATGGAGCACAGCCAGAGAGGATTTTACTGTCACTCTTGGAAGTGCAGAGGGCTTCAAGATGGCAGAGGGGTTGTATATACGAGAAGGAGCGCTTATACGTGAAGACTCCACACAAAACACTTAGGCCTGTATATAAAAAGTAACAAGATCGGAATGGGCATGCCATAACTGTGGTTTAGAGTTTGTTCTGATAGGTTCATATGGTAACATAACAACACATTACCTACTTCCTTTAAACCACAGAAAAAGAAGACCAACAGTTTCACTTTTTCTTATTGCAGCAATGATGTGAAAAAGGGTCTTTCAAGCAAAGGATAACCCACACGTTTAACACCACAAAACATGCAAACCACAGTGTCACACTGCTTTTCAGCACCCGAAAAGATAACACAGTGAATAATTCAGTTTGAAAGTGCAGGATCTATCACCCAGAATAGCTTAACAGACAAGTCTGCACTCATCACATTAGTGTACAGACACACAAAGACACGCAATGCCTGCAGATGTGCAACAGCAGGAGTTTGCAACTTACTTTTTTGTCATCTTTCTGAGTTGCTGGCTGTGCATCCTTGCTGTGATTATCAGCGGAAGGCCTGCCACTGGCATCCATCTGTCTCTCATTGACTTCATTCTGCAGACTGGCCCCTGACTGAGGAGAGACCAGAGGGCAGGACTCTGGCTGCTGAACACCGCTTTGAGTCTCCATCTTCCTATGCAGTGCCTAAAACAGGCAGAGCACAATTGTAAGGACAACTGCAAAAATTGAGCAAAATAGGCAGGTGGACCGCAGGAATAAAATGCAAGAGAAGTCAATACTAATGAGAGTCGCATCTAGACTTTGACTTAAGTTTGGTCCAAACAGACTGAAAATGCATCAAGCTACAAAGCTACAGACAGATGGAATAAACTTCTTGTTGACATTAAACGTTCCATGTATAAAATTAAACTGTGAACTCTGCCGTTTTCCATGTCTTTGTTTAGTCTAATTTTATGCTGTTCCTATTATTGCACATTTTTTACCCATCTATTCTAAGCTTTTATTCCCTTTTCTCTATATATCTTTTTTTCTGATTTAATTATGCATTTTATTTGCATTCTTATGTTTTTATTTTTCCTCTTCTTTGCCTGTTAACTCCTTTGTAAAGCACTTTGAGTTGCCTTTGTGTATTCAATTTTCTATGCAAATAAACCTGCCTTGCCAATAAGAACATCCATCAGAAGCTTTGTAATGCTCCATGGCGGTACGCATTTTTAACCACAGAAATGTGCATATTTTAAAAACAAGTACATGTGTAATACGTAGGCTACTGTTTAGGTGAACTTGCTAATCTGAGGGTACATGCTGGTTCACTGTTGTAGCTTACGGACATATGTTATAACCACAGAGTGTATATGAAAGATAAATGTAGCCACTGTGATGTCACTCATTTGTTAGTGGAATGTAAATGACAACAGCAAGTGCAGGACAGATATTTTAGCTATTTAAAGCATCTCATTTAAGTCATTGCAAATATCTGTTACAACATGGGCATTCGATTATTGTAAGGTTTTCTTACAAGAGTTGTAAATACTGTTGGTGAAGAAAAAAAACAAAACTCCAGAAGATTAAAAAAGTGCAGGATTCATGAGAATGAATTTGTGAATCATTACTTTACTACCTTTCTTTCAAAACTTTAACTGCAGGGGACAGTGAAGGTCAAAATGAGGTGTGCTGTCTTTGTAGATTTAGGGAAAGTGTGTAACAGAGTGCAGAGTCTGGAATGCCATAATTATTTTATTTTTTTTAATAGTATGTCGATGTTGCACATGGACATGTATGAGAGCAGCATGACTGCAGCGAGGTATACGGTGGAAGCAACAGATGGGTTTTGAGGCGTAAGTGGAACTGCATCAAGGATTGACACCGAGCTCCTTCATGTTTGCCATGGTGACGGAGTGGTTGACAAATGAGGTCAGCCAGGAGCCTTCATGGACTATGTTTTGCAGATGACAATATTATCTGCAGGGAGAGCTGGGAGCAGGTGGACAAAAATGTGAGGAAATTGAGATATGCACTAGAGAGAAAAAAATTAGGTCAGTTGTAGCAAGACAGAATAAGGGAGGATGCAAAGAGCACAGGTGAAGAATCTGCATGAGTCTAAATGGCATATTACTTTATTATTACATAATGCTGATTTTCCCTTAGGAAATCTAATATATAGAAATACCTGAGCTCAACTGTTCAGAGAAATGTGGAGTGTGGAAGAGAAGTAAAAACAAAAAGAGAGAGAGAGAGTGTGCAGGCAGGTTGCAGGAAGTGGACATGCGTATCTGGAGTTATCTGTGATCAAGGAGTTTAAAAGATGCTACTGGGACCAGTTCTTCTTTATGGCTTGGAGACAGCAGCACTGACCAAGAGACAGGAAGCAGAGCTGAAGACATTAAGATTTTCCTTGGTGGTGAAACGGATGGGCAAGTTTAAGAAGGACCACAGCAGAGGAACAGCCAAGGTTAGACGACTAAGAGATCAAGTAAGAGGATATGCAGGTGACTGATGTAACAGAGGAAGATGCAGAGGACAGGGCAAGATGGAAAGAGATGATCCCATGTAGCAAACCCTAAGGGAAAAGGCAAAAGCAGCAGCAGAACTGTAGCTAAATTTGTGATAAGCAATTTGTTTTCCCATATACCAGGTGACAGAAAACCACGGTCTGATGGAAGCTTTTAAATTCCTTGATGAAGAGCCCTGCAGCTAAAAGTATTGCATACTTTAAAGTCAAAAATGCCATTTTTGGGTTGACTTGCTTTTTAATTCAGTCAAGTGGCATAAAAAGAAATTATAATCTTTGAGCATAATGTTGTTTAATTAATTATTGGGAAGATAATTAACTCACCACAACTTAAGCACTAGGTTATCATCAACTATTGTGTGTGTCTGTGTATATACGTGTATGTGCAAGGTGTATACAAGGCTTTACCTGAACTGCACTAAGAGTGGAGGGGG
>JBAMYA010032958.1:0-15831 GCA_037176975.1 Arrhamphus sclerolepis | reverse complement strand
CACACACACACACACACACACACACACACACACACACACACACACACACACACACACACACACACACACACGAGTAGGAAGGCATTACATCCAAGCTTAAGTGCACCTTCATTAAAATCTGTCACCAAAAAATGCTGCTTCTGAGAAAAGTGGTGTGATCATAGCAAAAAAGCTCAAACATTTCCCAACTTTATGTACATTCAGCTTTGTCCACACAATTTACGGTCATGTGAAGAAAATAAGATGAAACCTCTTCTATTTATTTATTTTATGTTTTACAGATATAATTTAAAAAAAACAATCGGTACCATCCCAGGTATTAGAATTATGTCGATACAGCATCAGATAAACAAGAAAACATGACCTATACACTGTGCTATTAATTATTTAACACAAACTAAGTCTAAATGAAAAAAAAAACAGTGTGTGAAAGTCCAAGCTGAAGCTCTTATGACTACCATAAGAATTAAGATCTTATCAGTCAGATGCTGCTGCTGACTAATTTTGAGGACCAGAAAGTGTGAACACCTCTAGAAAAGCAGAGGTTTAGGCAGTTTTGTTGTCCAGGCCATCCAGCGAGAACACATCAGCAATGATCTTAGAGTAATTGCTGGCATCCATATACGTGGGATGGGCTATAAAGGCCAAAGACAAAATCACATCTGAAGAACCTAAATAAAACCAAGACTGAGACTTTTTGGCCATAACGCAAAGCCCCATTTGTTAAAAACACCTGCTACAAATGATCAAGCACGACAGTGGAAGGCTAATGATTTAGACTTGTTTTGCAGCATTGAGCTGACCATTAACAGAGGAGCTACCATGAGGCCATCTGTCTAACAGCTGAAGCTTGACAGACATTGGTTGAAACCAGCAAACCTGGAACAGAATTCCTGAAAAAGAATAGAATGGGAATATACAGATCCGCTGTATTGATGACTGGGGATAGTCAAGCACGTTTTGCAGAATTGTGCCACTATAGAAACACATTATTATATATTAACCCTTATGCTAGAAGCTGACTCATGTTATATTCTGCCCAGATTTTTTTTCTCATTTTTCTAACGTGTAAAAGCACTGAAATTGGACTGAGAGTGCAGGATGTGCTTGTGTGAAGGATTTAGTGGTTCAGTACATTTCAACAATATGTAATAGTCTGCAAATTAGTTTGTTTACTTAATTCAGCAACCAATTTCTTCTCTTTATTGTGTCTTTCTCTTCTATAATACAATGTAAATGATGGGAATCTTAAACAATGTGCTTTAGAGATATAAAGTATTGTTTTACACTGAGCCAGTGTTATTTGGCTCTAAATGATGGCTGCGAGCCATAACAAAAGAGAAAATGGAAATGATGGCTGGATATAATAAACTGAGCATAAAGGCTGCCTGCTTCACTGCTGCTTGTTTGAAAACAGGATTATTGCCCAAGTATCTCTGTCAATAAAGACAGATGGGCAAGTATCTCCCCCAGTTTACACGACCAAGATCATTTAATTCCATCCATCAGCGCTTGTGATTTTTATTTATTTGACAGCTTTAAAACCACATAGCATGAATGAAGTCAGTGAGAACGGCAAAATCCAGATGGTCTTCATGAAGTAAACTACTCTGAATTTAGGGTTGTATGATTGGTGATTTATTTTTTCTTTTCCTGTATTTTTTCGGGCCCATGGCATTGTGTATAGCGCCCAGCTCTATTATCATACACACAAATATGAATCAGAATGAATCTTTCTGCAAAGCTATGCCAGTCTTAGGAAATCTATAGCAGTGTCATCTCTGATATTGTTTGATAATGTATCAATCAGCTGGTAAATATAGGGGAAATGACTGTTTTTGATCACTTTCACTCTGACGTTCTCTAGTGTGTATTTATGTATTGCATGATGCTCTGGTGTTCTAATCTTCTAAAAAAAGCATGCTTTATTGCAAAAGGTCAGCAGTGGAGTTTTGATGACCACATATAATGACTGACCACACACACTAAGAAAAGAAAAAAGTTACACATCTGTTTTAGTGGTGGTGTTTTTCTGTTTACAGCTTATAACCTATACCTGTTCTAAAATAAACAATTCTTGCACTTGATGTGTTTTCTTATATATTCTTTTATACATACACTTTCTAGAATTTATTTAATTATTTATTTACTTACCACAAAAGGGCAAGGAATCAAAAATGGTCACTTTGGTAACTTTTAATTTCAACATTAAAATTAAATAAAAAGAATAACAATCTAATGTTGAAATTTTGAATTTGAAAGTATTTCAAAGTGTTGAACACCACCATTTTTTCGCAGTAAATACATTTCTACAGCAAAGGCGCTACTAATATGCAACTTTCACCAGATGTTGGTAACAACCCACGTGAACCACATATACAAACTAAAATTTGCACATTAAACCATAGATATTCATAAATTATGTGTAATAATGTGAAATGACACAGACAGAAAGTATTGAACACATGAAGAAAGGGAGTTGCAAAAAGGCATGGAAAGCCAAGATGCCATCTGAAATTAATCTGTGAAAAGCAGGCTACATTTTTCCTGTCATTTCACATTATTACACATCACTCAATTTATGGACATATATGGTTTGCTTTCTTTGCATGTGTGGGTTGCGTGAGTTTTTAACAACATCTGGTGAATGTTTCATATCATCTTATAGTACCTTTGGAAATATATTATTGTATTAACATGTATTTTGCCTGAACTGTATCCAGTTTATCATGATCAATGACCATAAATGCCATTTGTGTTCTATATAGAAATTAAATGGTAGAATTAGAATTGGAAACCAAAATTCCATACAAGGTCAAAACAACACTGATAAGTATATTTTAACCTGACATGTGACACTCAACAGATGATGTAACTGCAGAACCAAATGTAAATGTTAACACAAAATGACTACAACTGACAAAATACTGTACCTTTACAGAATGTTTATGAACAGAATTAGTCACTGTAGCTGTGGTGTGCAATGGTTTGATTTGATAGTCTTGGGATTCCATCTCTGCATATATTTGGCAACATTAATCAGTAATCTCTAGTGATTTTCAGCTGAAGGTGAAGCCATGGGGATGACAATGAGCAATCTCAAACTCTGAAAACGTGGTTCCCAGTTGGAAAAGGGTGGAATACCCTCTGGGAGTTGGGTGCTGCCCCACATGGAGGTATATTGAAGTCTTGTTCATGATAGGGTGAAAAAGAGGACCAGAGTTTGACAGGTATATCAGTGAAGTGTCTGCAATAATGTGGGCAGTGCGGTGTAGGACCCTCGCAGAGGATTTCCCACCTTTAGGACTGTCGAGGACATATGCTGTCTCATCCAGGGAGGGGAGCAAGTAAAAGGCAAGAACATACATGTGCATTGTACATTATGTCCTGGAGTGCTATGTCCGTTATAAGCAACTCTAATCTAATGAAGCACCTCTCAATGGCACACGCTTCTAAAAAACTTGTGGCCAAAAACACCGTTGTTGATGATGATAGTAGACTTGGGGTTAGTTTCAAAAAGTGGGTGATGTAGAAACTCTGAGTATGATGAATCGTAACTCAGGGAAAATGATTTTTTCCATTTCACAAAGCAAGGCTACTGTTCTCTGAACCAGAGAGCAAACTCAGTGCTAGTGGCCACTCATAAGGTCGTGTGATATCCATTGAAAAAAAGTAAGACGACTTGCCACCGCTAATCGCGATTCTGGACTATGTGTCTTTAGGCTGCTCTTGAGGAAAATATATAAAAGATAAAAGAAAAACAACGTTATTTTTGCAAAGAAGAGAATCCCCAGAATCAACAAGACCAAATATGGCCTACTTTGATGATGTAGTGCATCTGTGAGACACCATTTAAAGGAGTGGCAAAAGAGCCTTTTTTTCTTGTGTACCAATTTTGGTGCATGTAGGTTATATGCAGCCCCTCATCTCGCTCTTAGGGCGCTACTATGACATTTTGCCAAGCCCATTCACCAATTATTGGCAAAAAAAAAAAAAAAATTACCAGGGGAAAAACAATTCAGTGACAACTGGAAACTTTTCGAATATGTCAAAAGCTTCAAAACTGTGGTCATTTGGGCACCAGAAACATAATAATAACATAAAAAGATTTCCTTTAGTTTCAATAATGCTCTTGCACTTTCAGAGAGTCTGCCTTTTGGCTCAACTCTCTCTTCAGCACAACAGACTGGTACAGCATCCGTATAGCATGTGCCAGCTACTCAGGAACTATTCAGCATGAACACAACAGGTTGACAGTTTGCGTGTTGGTTTATTTCTAAGCCCCATAATTCTCTCTCTCACACACACTCCGGTTATAGCTGCTGATCTCTCCTCTGAGAGCCAACGTACTGCTGCTTAAATAGAGGTGCTGTCACATGTGCCAGACCACATCATCTGCAAAAAACAGAAATGAAATCCCAACACCATCAAACTGGAACCCCTCCGCACCTTGGCTGTAGAAATTCTGTCAATAAAAGTTATGAAAAGAATCAATGACAAAAGGCAGATTCCAACTCTTACCAGAAACAAATCTGACTTACGACTGGCAATTCGAACAAAACTCTATTTGTGTAGGGACTGGATACCTCATAACAATGGACTCAGCACCCTATACTCCTGGAGTATCCCCAACAGGACACCCAGAGGGACATGGTCAAATGTCTTCTCCAGATCTACAAAGCATTGTGGACTGATTGGGCAAATACCCACGCTCTCTCTAGGACCCTTGTGAGGGTATTGAGCTTGTCCAATGTTTCACAACCAGAACAGAAACCTCAATCTGACTATTCTCCAACACCCCTGTATAGACCTTACTAGGGAGGCTGAGGAGTGTGACTCCCCCGTAATTGGAACACACCCTCCAGTCCCCCTTCTTAAAGAGGGGGACCATCACCCCAGTCTGCCAATCCGCAGGTACTGCCCATGACCATGCGATGTTCCAGAGACATGTCAACCAGGACAGCCCTGCAACACCCAGAGAAATTTATTTAGTTGCACATGTGCGAGTAGGTCTGGAATTTACTCGCGTTGTCTCCAGATTTGGTTGCAAAATGCAAGCATTTGGTCTCAGTCTGGAGACTTGGGTGACATTCCAAGTGCCAAGAGCCAAGTTCCTCAGCTTGGGGCAGCAAGGCCTATGCCTTTGGCTGTTGCCCAAACCACATTGCATTGGTCTTGCATGGACCAGCCAGCAGGTTTTGGGGCATATGCCCCAGGCAACACAGATCCAGGGATCATTTGGTCACGCAAACCCCTCTACCATGTTAAGATGGCGATTCAAGAAGGTTTTTTTTTTTAAATTGAATTAAATCAAAAGAAAGAAAGAAATGAAATGAAGCCGCAGGGTTGCAAGAAGTGACATTAAACTGCAACTGAGCAATTAAACTGCACAAAAAGTTTGGGAACAGTCTGTTTTTCATGCAGGCTCGGAGCTGCCTTGGCTTCCACAGTAGGGGGTTTTATCCCACTTAAAAAAATTAATTACCAAAAATTAAACCATGTTCACATTTAAAAAACAAAACAAAACAAAAATGGAAGTCACGTGGTTTCCCAGAGCAAGATGACAGCTCAACAACTTGATGAACTCCAGAAGTGATGCACTGGAGAAAATGGTGGACACCATCTGCTCTGAAATTAAGCTCATAAATGAAAAAGATGCTCTCATTGAAACACATGTGGAAACGAGTGAGGAATCTGCTCTCACATGCTTGGCTGTGTGGCAGATCTGAAAAGTTTTGTTCGTCGTTAGATTTTGAGACTGTATGTTGTTCCTGAGGCCGAGAAGGATATGTGCATGACAAGGTGGTTGGTATTTGTCGAAGAATCTTGCCATCTGAGAAAGAAAAGCTGCCCGATGTCATTGCTGTCACCCATTGGCTGGGGAGAAGGCGCCAGGATGACTCGAAGCCCCGCCGCATCATCAGCAGGTTCATCTCCCGCCGTCTAAAGGAGGAAATCTGGAACACTGCCAAGAATAATGGTTTTCTCCAATCTAAAGGCCTACGCTTCTCTGAGGACTTAACAAAGCAGGAAAGAGAAAACCGGCAGAAACTGTGGCCTAAGATAAAAATAGTGCGTGAAGAGGGAAAGGCTGCATTCTTCGTAGAAGGACGTAGTTTAATTAGTGGTTCAGAGATTCACCCATAAACCTGAATCTTCTGCTTTGAGGTGGGTTTTTCTGTTCAGTTCCTTCTGCTCTCAAGTATTTTTTAGGTCTGTTGTTTGTATGTTTGAGTTTGTGTGTTTTTGTCTGTTTTTTGATACAGTTTTTTATGATGTAAAAAAAAAAATAGATGCATTTATTTTTTTAATCTTTTATGTGTTAATTTAATCTCGGAATAACTTTACTAGTGCTGTTCTCGATTTTGCACTATTTGTTAAACAAACCTCAGGTTCTCTATAACAAACTTCGTTGTGTTCATTACTTTTATTCATTGTGTTCACTCACTTTAATCTGTCTACTCTATCTTATATATCTCTTAATGCTAGGGGGCTACGCAATAATATTAAGCGTAAGACTTTATTTCTCTTTGCTAAGCAATTTAATTCAGATTTCTGTTATTTGCAAGAATCTCATTCTACTTCTGATGATGCTAAACTTTGGAGATGTCAATGGGGTAATGTCTTATGGTTTTCAAATGCTACAGAGTGTTCAGCTGGGGTAACTATTTTTAAAAATAGGTTCTGTAGGGAAATACTATTCACTGAAAGTGAGCCATTAGACCACTCCATTTGTTAAACTATCCAATGTAATGACCAAAGTTTTATCACTGCTAATATATATGGATATAATACGATCTATGGTCTTTTTCTGTCCCGTCCCTTGGGAACATATTGTTAAAACCTTTACATAAACTTCCAAATGCTACCTTAATGTTAGGGGGTGACCAAGTTTAGAGAGTTTATGGAGAGGTTTAACCTTCATGATATCTGGAGGATTAAAAATCCTCATTGGAACGTTTTCACATAAGGCAATAAAACTGGTACTAGTCAAACTAGAATTGACTTGTGGCTGATCTCTAAAAGTGTTGCAGTAGATCATATATTTGTGGACATTTGCTCCACTCCCCTTACAGACCACAAAGCCATAATTATAAAGGTAGACCTATCCACCTAAAAACTAAGCATTACTTATTCAACCCTTTGGAAACTGAATAGTTCTATTTTATTAAATGACTCTGTTAAGAATAAAGTTAAAGAGGAGGGGTATGTCTGGTTGCCATGCAACTTGTTTCTTTGAAATATTTAGATATTTTCGCCATCGTAATTTCATATTTGGTCTTTGTTCTGGATATGGGGCATTTCTTTTTTTTAAGAGTATGTTAAGTGAATACATGTCAACTTCTTCCTCATAAAATATACAGTTATTCGTGTGTAGGCAAGGCTGTGAGATGTCATCTTGCTCTGGGAAACCACGTGACTTCTGAAATTCCACTATGCTATAGCTTCGTAGAGTGCGGGGTCTCAGGAGGATATGATATGAGTTTGGTCCTTGAGAGATGCTTCTTATCTGAGATAGGTGGGAAAGATGCAGGTGTCTATTCCACTGTCTTACCATTTTAAAGAACAGATTGCATACAGTACTTTTGGTTTAGAAAAACATTATGGTGTATACTCTGAACTTTTTAAATTTCAGATGGGAAAGTATTTTAGGAAAGTTAGCAGTGATATTGCTCAAAAGAACACATTAACTTACTTACAAACTGAATTAGATGATCTATATCAACAAAAAGCCATGGGAGCCTTTGTTAGGCCAAGAACAAGATGGCTTACGTTATTTGTATTAACCTCGAGAGGCACCATTCCAAAGTGAGTAGTGTACAACATCTTAATGTAGATGGAGATTTTACAGGAGATTATAGAATTATATCGCATTACTGCAGTGACTTTTATCAAAAACTGTACGGCTCTAAATTCCTGTCAGGCACCAGTGCAGAACTTTTTAAATTCTTCAGCAGTTAAAACTATCAATAAAAATGAAATGGATCTCTGTGACAAACCAATTACACTTCAAGAGGTGACAGACATCATCCAACATTTAAAAAATAATAAATCTCCAGGAACAGATGGTCTGACCTCTGAATTCTCTAAAACATTTGTTGATGAACTTTCTCTATTTTTAACTGAGGTTTTCTTGGAACGTGTAGATAAAGAGCAGCTCCTGAGTACTCTGACTCAAGGTCTAACGACCCTGATTTCAAAATCTGGCAAAGATTTTTTTTAGATTAATGGCGCCCAATTTCTTTTCTAAATAATGATTTTCTAAATTTTTGCTACCATTTTAGCCAAATGATTTAGAAGGGTATTGAACTCAGTAAGTGATGAGACACAGTCAGGCTTTTTGTCCAGAAGTCATATAATAAACAATATCAAGCTAGTTTTGGACATTCTTGATTATCTAGAAGTTGTAAATAACGTTGTTGTTTTTTTTAAATTATTATTATTATTAGTATTATTATTTCTAGACTTTTATAAGGCCTTTGATACCGTGGAGCATCGATTTATTTTACAGTCTTTAAGAAAACTTGGTGATTACTTCTGTTCAGCTATTGTCGCACCTTACAAAAACAGTAATAGCTCTATTAATATGTAGGCAGCACATCTGCAAGATTCAGTTTACCAAGAGGAATTAGCCAAGGTTTCCCACCTCTCCATATCTTTTCCTTTTCATTGCTGAACTTTTATCTGATCATATCCATTCTAGTGTAGTAAAAGGTACCTTCCTCCTTTATAATCAATTACTTATTACTCAGCTAGCGGATGACACCACCCCTTTTTTTACAAAATGAAAAACAAATCCCTGCCCCTTTTGATAATAATGGTAAGTTTTCAAGGGCGTCCAGCCTGTGCCTGAATATAAACAAATGTGAGCTTATGGCACCCAAAAATTGTGCAACTCCTACACTCTGTAACATTCCTGTGAAAACTGAGGTGCGATATTTAGGTATTTTAATTAAAAAAACCCAACATACTCTTAACTTTAGTCCAATCATAGAAAAAGCACAAAGGAAATTGAGTCAGTGGCTCTCAAGAGAGTAAGAAGAAGAATTTTACTTACAAAGGCAGAAGGCATCTCCTGTCTGACATACAAGGCCTTGACTCTGCACGTTGATGAAAAATTACTGAAGGAAAATTTACAAAATGATTTTTGATTTTACATGAAACCATACCTGAACCATACTCAAATACAACTTTCTGCATGCAAGTGAGAGAGGGGGTCACAGTACTGATGATGACAAAATGTTAAAATCAGACAAATAATGAAGATCTGTTGACACGTCATATCAACAGCGCCAAAGTTTTTAAAAATAAGGGGACAAACAGAACCTGTTTCGTGTTACCATATGCATGTTTGATTTTCACAGGCTTTTGAAGTGAAGTCTTAGTATTGGCAAACATGAGCTCAGCCACACTTATTGTCAAATACTGTAGTGCACATGATCGCATGCTAATTCCTGTTGCTACAAATAACCTGTTGTTACCTTCTGGCTCTACATGAATTAGTTAATTCTATATAAAGCTTTTAGAACTAAAAACACATCCATCTGTCATCTACAAATGAGGCTTAACTTCTTAAGGGAGGCTATTCCAAAATACGCTCATGCTTAATATTGTACTTTTGATCTTTTTTTTTTTTTAGTGAACTTGACTAGGACTTTTTCATTCAAAAGCATGACCTTATTAATCAGTAATTACTTGTCATTTATATATACATTGCATTGGCATATTCAATGGTGATCGCTATGTTGCACCGCCATCTTGAAACTATGGTTCATGGCAGGGAACAAAAATACAGCTTTGTGTTTTGCGTGTGCGCTCGCTCGTTGGTTTCAAACTCTTGTGGTCTTCTTCCTCTTCCTCTCAATTTCTCGGTAGCAGATTGTTCTAAAATGGATGTCAGACTCTAGAGTGAACATTTCCCCGTCAAAGCTACAAGGTATTAGAAGAAGCACTTGCTGTTTTGTTTTTTTTCATAATTATTGCAGGCTGGTCGGGACGCCCGGTTGTGGCGCTGGGTCCATGCGGCCGGCACCCCTTCCACTTCCCAGCACTCTCCCCTCCTTTCCTTTCCGGCCCTGGTCTGGCCACATCCTCGCAGGAGTCGGGCACGGCTGCCAGGGAACGCTCGCATCTCTATGCTGACAGCGTTATGTGCGCGATCTGGGTGGTGGGTGGCCCTCAGCGGAGGATTTCGGCAGGGTTGCGATGTGGGTCTGCATGGGGGTGCATCCAGGTACCCCCGGCCTCTACCCGCGCTATAAATATAATATAGTGGCTACATAGATAGCTCTTTATCACAAGGTTAGCTTGTCTTCATTTTCAGTTGCTGCTGGCTGATATTAGCATTGAAGTTATCGATCTAATATAAAAAAGACAACATTATAAGTTGTCTTGTAATGGATATACATGGCATTTTTTGGTCTAAATTACTAAATGAAAACAGCTATTTCACAAAACTAACCTCACCAACTGAGAGAATACTACTAGAAGTTGTAGTAGTCGACGACTTCTCTGTTTGCTGGATTAATGACATTCCTCAGCTACCGTAGATGGAAATGAGTCTTGGGAAAAGGAGCGGGATAAAGAATGGTTGCAGTATACGACCTCACCGCTAGATGGGAGAAAATCTTACACGGTGTCCCTTTAAACAGTAATACAGAAAAGGCATCCAGCTCCAAGTCATATGTCAAAAAAATTATTTACTAATTCAACAGCTGACAGAACAGGCAAAGGACATCGTAATGCACCATCATAAATCTGAACCAACAGATGGACTGCAGCACTCACCGCTGTCACAGGAATCATCTTTAACGTTTTACTTGATTGACCCAAAGACAATTTTGGACACACTCAAATGAGTCAAAGCATTCCATTGCAGCGTCCAAAATCCAACAGAAACACTTACTAACCGTAAAGCCCCGCATGTACCCAAAAGATTTGGCTGAAAAAAGATTCAGTCGAGTCATATCAGCTGTCTTTTGTCTTTTGATTGAATGAAAGTTTTAACAGAAAACCCAGTGCTTTCCTCAAAATAAGAAAAAAAAAAAGTGTGCTGTTCTATAAGCTGACAGATATAATAAAATTTAAAACATGAAACAACACATGTTCCATAGAAAATATCAATGGGACTCACAGTGAATGTTAAATTTAAACCTTTTTTTTTTTTTTTAGATATTAAAGACAACTGAATCTTAACATTTGTATTCATGAGCGTGTACATATGTGAGAGTATCTGACCTGAATTTTGACTGGCATTATAAAGTAAAGAAGGCCACTTTATTCATTAGACTTGCAGGAAAAAAAAAATCGATCTTTCTTCCCTCAGAGTTGGGTGTGTTGTGAAAATATTCAAAAATGTAGGTTCAGTAACGCACTGGACCACATATCTTTGAGTAGAAGTAAGATCAAAACTTTGAAGATACAACTCGGCTCACAGAGCATTCTAAATAAGATCAACGACAGATGGGAAGTAATGAGGAGCGACAGAAATCATTCAGCTTTAAGAGTAAGATGGCTAAAATTCAATTCTCAAAAGAATGAGTGCAGAGAGACAGGATTTCTTTCAGATGAGTCTAAATGAAATGGATCTAATGGAAAGTTTGATTGGAGAAGGGCAGTTCAACCAGACTGCCCTCAGGGTCCAGTAAGGAGAATTAATGTCTGAGGCCGTTTTCTTATTGCAGTGTAAGCAAACTTGAATGTATTGATGAGACTGTTAGGTTTTATGTGTCTAGAGGAATTTGGAGACAGTTTAAGGAACCAGTCAATTTTATTCCAGAGACAGAAGTGGATCTTTTAGCAGGATAAAGGTCCAAAGCATACCAGCTGATCCTTCCAGAGATGAAAGCAATCCCAATACCAAAGGGATGTCATGGGGGGGATCACAGTTTGAGTGACTGAGTGGCCACTCTGACTCAGGATGGAGTGTAATAGATGTGGTGTAGAGGAGTTGGAAGAAAGAGGGGGCTGGTTGATGTATAGTATCATATTTTACTTCATCGTAAAAAAAAAAAAAAAAAAATTCAAAAATTCATTATTGCGCCAATAATCAAAGTTTGGACTGGAAAAAATAAACCAACAAGTAAACAAAACTGATTTTAAGCATTCAAAGTTTCTGGTTCCCTTATTGGCATTCACTGCCAGCCTCACAGCAAGCCAGCAGACGTACCCTCACTCAAAAACACAACACAGAGAGAGCGCCCTTAAATAATAGCAACCCTTAAGCCAAGTAGGGTCCAATCAGGACCAGTCCGGGAAAACCCAAAAACTAAATTAACATTAAACTATTTTTAACACAGTTCAAACATACACATTGCACATTATTATTACTTTGCATTGTCCATTAAAATTCACTGTTAAAACAATTATCCCAAAAAAATACACCCCCATACACAATTGACTGCGCCATCTGCCCTCAGTCAGATGAAATACCACCGTTATAGCGGCATGTGCTCCCGCCCAGGAGCAGCCGGACCAGAGCAAAAGAGCAGGAAATGTGTGAGTAGAGTTGCGGTTGTGTTTAGCCAAACTTTCAATGGAAATGGAAATGGGACATTCAATAGTGGGTACCACACTATATGCCTGAAATGTTATAAAAAATAAAAAATAAACTCCCCAAAGTTCAGTCTTTCCCAGCACCATATTTGCCACATAAACCCAAACAATAATAAAAAGTCCATTATAAAATCACTGTGTGTGTGTCCCGCCTCATGCACATGTATGTGCACGTGCCTTCCCAAAGTCTCTCTCTGCCTCCCGTATTCATGGGCCGACAGCGATAACTCACACTATTAAACCAGTTGTTAATGGGATTGGGATGGTGAGAAGGGGGGTATCACCCTCTCACACACAGTCATGACAAAAACCCTCTGATTCCACTTTCCCAGCAGTTGGGCTAAAGAAGAAAAAAAGTATGATAAAATTATGTAGTAATGATCTACAGTAGTGGGTGAGGGTGGAATTAGCTGGTTTTCAGTAGATACAGTTTCATAAAATGTGCTTAAGATCACAACACATAACAATTATAATTTCTTGTGACTTTATTGAACAAACCCACTAAACAGCCAGTTCTGTTGTAAGTGAATCATTGGAGTTAACAGTGCAGCTGACTGAACCTCCTTTCCAGATGTTTTTTTTTATTTTTTTTTTAAAGGTATCTTTATTTGAGTATTTATTTTTAGGATTTGTTTTAATTATAATTTACTCCATACATTTAAAACTCAAAAATCTGTACTTTGTACTCTTTACATTATCAAGACAGGTTTGTTACTTTTTCAGCATCCGCAGATGACATGACATAAAAGATGTAAGGCTCTCAAGTTTCCTTTTCTTGATATAAAATGTTTAAAAGATTAAAAATTAATGAATAAATAAATCTGTTAAAAGTAAGTTGTGGTAAGTACAGTATTAAGAATCCCAAAACTAATAAAAAATCTAAGTGCTCATGCAGGACCTCTGGTCAGTTAAGTTTCAGTATGTTTAACTCAACTGTGTTGAGTGATTTTATTATTGTTATTATTATTGTTGTTGTTATTGTTTTTTTTTGGTTTTGTTTTTTTGTTCCTTGTACCAGAACTGTACAGGTTGCTGATAAGTAAGAATTTTAATTATATAAGAATAAGATTTTTCTGGATTTTCCCGAGATGTAAAAGACTTGCAGTATTTGCAGTTGCAGTTGAAAATAATTGTCATTTTTACTTTTGTACTGAAGTACATTTCAGATCCTGTATTTTGTTGCTTTTACTTGAGTAAGGAAGTTGAATTGGTAGTACTTCTACTTGTACTTTACTACTTTTCTTTTTTCACATTAGTATCTGTACTTCTTACTAAAGATATACATATAGAATGTGAGTACTTTTGACACCTCTGCTGGGCTGGACAATTTTTCTGTTCTAGGTTTTGAGGGCAAGGGGGGGTAGCCATCCTTGTTGACAGAAACATTCCTTTCAAGCCCTCCAATGTTTTAACAGATAAATTTGAACGTTTTGTTATTGTCTCTGGCAAACACTACAACAGGTCAGTAGTTTTAGCTAATGTGTATGCCCCCAATGTAGATGATGTACAGTTTTCTCCCTGATCTGAATTCTTACTCTTTAATTCTTGGAGGAGACTTTAACTGTTATTTGGATACAGTGTTAGGCCATTCTTAAGCCTGAAGCTCTTAGTAATTCTGCCAATTACATCAAATCATTTCTCAGTGACTTTAGTGTTTCTCATACCTGGCGCTTTTTATATCCTACAGGGAAAGACGACTCCTTCTTCTCTCATGGTCACCACATCTATACCCAAACTGATTATTTCTTCATAGACAATAAATTAATTTTGGGCCTTAAGACGTGCAGTTATGAAAGGATTATTATTTCTGACCATACTCCTTTGGTTCTTGTACTGGCCCTCCCAGAGGCGGGGCACACAAGGCAGCACTGGAGACTAGATCCATTGTTGCTCACAGATGTGAGCTTTCTCACACACATTTCCACGCATATTAAAACATTTTTCAGCATTAACCAAACACCAGATATGCCCAATAAAACAATGTGGGAAGCCATGAAGGCATATTTAAAGAGGGGAAATCATATTTTATGCAGCATATAAAAAGAAAGTCATCACAGCAGAATCAGACTGACATTGCTAATCAGATTTTACATATAGACTGGCAAAATGCTAATTCACCTTCCCCGGAACTATACAAAGAACGTCTGAAACTCCAAACAGAATTTAACCTTCTTTCTTCTCGATGGTTGAGAGTCAATTACTTCATAGTGAAAACTTCTATGAATATGGTGAAAAACAAAAACGGTCGAATATACCACCTCTTTACCAGAAGCACTCTTCAGGATACAAACTAAATTTAAATAAAAGTGAACAATTTTCAATTAATAAAGAAGCTCTTAAACTCAAGTATGAGGATCTCCCTTTAAAGGTGGTCAAGGATAATTTCAACTATCTTGGAATATGCGTTATGAGAGAATATAAAAATGTATTCAAATACAACTTTTATACGCAAAACAGATCCTGTCTAAATGGTCCCCTATGTCTCTGTCCCTTGTTGGTAGAATAAATTCAATTAAAATGAAACTGCTTCAAAAGTTTCTGTATTTATTTCAGTGTCTTCCCATTCTCATACCAAAGAGCTTTTTTAAGGCCCTTGACTCCCACATCTAATGGTACTTCGTCTAACTTGTACAGTATTATTTCCAAACTACACTGCCCATCAGTGGCAACTGCGAGGATGGCATGGGAGCAGGACCTAGATTGCACTTTTACGGATGAAACATAGGATCTAGTACTCAACTGGATACACTCTTCCTCTGCGTGTTCTCGACATTCACTTTTACAGTTTAAAGTAGTGCGCCACACCCATAAATCAATAACCAAATTAGCTTGGATGTACCCAGATGTTGACCCTTCATGTGACAAATGTAAGGGTGCACCTGGCTCACTCCTTCTTATATGTATTAGACTTGTCCCTCATTGACCAACTTTTGAACCTCAGCTTTCCACACAATTTCAGACATCCTTCACCACCAAATTGAACCAAATCCCCTGACTGCAATCTTTGGCATAGCTCCAGATTTGGATCTGCCAAAGGCTAAACTCAGTGTTTTAGCCTTTTCTTCTTTACTGGCTAGATGATCTATTTGACTTTCATGGAAGGGTCCCCCCCCGACCCCTCTCTCACACTGGTTTAGAGACCTGATGTCCTGCATCATTCTTGAGAAGATCAGATCAAACCCACAACAGTCAGTTCTTAGTAGGGGGAGGGGGGGGGGGGGGGGGGGGGGGGGGGGGGGGGGGGGGGGGGGGGGGGGGGGGGGGGGGGGGGGGGGG
>JBAMYA010032947.1:0-15832 GCA_037176975.1 Arrhamphus sclerolepis | reverse complement strand
GGTAGAATGGGATTTAAGGAAAAAGTAGATACTTCCAGGTGATGGAGGAGATTAGGATGTTTGTCCACATGCACATGGAACAGAAATTATACATAATTTGCAGGCAAACATGAGGCTGAGTTTAGAGGACACTCATGCAGAGTCATGAGCCGCAGGATCACTTACCTTCTCACCTCTGTCACCTTTGACAGAGCCTAATTTGCCCTGCAAATAATTAATCGATAAAGATCAATTATTATCGAGGCTGGATGGAAAGCAGAGCAGCAGGAAGGCATGCAGTGTGAAACGACTGTTCTATAAACAACTGAAACGTCTACATTGGAACTAGATGTGAATAAGGGCATGTTTTAAGGTTTCATACAGATTCTCCTTTTTGTCCTTTGATGCCCGTCAGTCCGGCGGCACCTTTAGGGCCAACGCTACCCTGAAAAGGCAGGCATTTCCACAACATACAACAATGAGTGAAACTTTTTTTAAAGAAGGAAAACAGAGTAGAAATAATGACACCATTGAGTCTTGTGCAAAATTACGATGGTAGATGACCTTTTCACCCTTTGGCCCTGCAACGCCTGGTGTTCCAATATCTCCCTGCAGGAAATGAGAGTACAGCCATCTTCTCAGAGCCATTAAAGAAAGGACTCCTGCTCAACCGTGAAGATGATAGAGGGAGATAGAGAGAGGCGGAGTCAGGCAGCTTTACCTTCTCCCCTGCAGGGCAGGAGCAGTTCGTCTGGGGGCCTCGTTTCTGTTCCACAGCAGTCGGTGTCGGGGTGACGATCGACACCGGGGGAGCCTCTGTCACCACCTTTTTAGGACACTGAAATTACAGAATTAAAAATACATTAAACGATGAAAAACGTGTCAGTGACAGTTTATGACATCATACACTATAACTTGGTACCCCTTGGTACTACGGTTAAGAACAAACAGGTGTCTGAAGTGATGACCATGCAAGAGACTGCAACAAGGAAGTAAAATTAAATGCAGTTTCTCTACCAAGCACTAGAAGCTGCAGTTTCTCTACCGACCACTAGATGCTGCAGTTCCTCTACTCACCACTAGATGCTACAGTTCCTCTACTCACCACTAGATGCTACAGTTCCTCTACTCACCACTAGATGCTGCAGTTCCTCTACCAACCACTAGAAGCTGCAGTTTCTCTACCGACCACTAGATGCTGCAGTTCCTCTACTCACCACTAGATGCTGCAGTTCCTCTACTGACCACTAGATGCTACAGTTCCTCTACTCACCACTAGAGGCTGCAGTTCCTCTACTTCAGTTCCTCATCAGGCACAATTGTAAAGGTGCTAGATTTATGCTTGATTTGGGGTTTAGTGTCTGACTAACAGCTACGCTGATGACAAAGCGATGGCTAGCTGCCATCACTTTAGCTACTTAACTGTTGACTTCACGTCTGAGCTGTCAATAAAGGCCCAACAGAGCACAGTCATTATTTATTTTAAAGAGAAAACGGCTTGTTGTGCACTAAGAGACCATTGTGACTGGTTCTGGGTTGGCCTGGAAGGGTTTGGGGCAAGGCAGCCCAATGCAGCCATCTTCAGCTATGTCTCCTCAGGCCTGAGATGGATCCATGGATGTTTGGGCTTAGCTTGGCAGAAGAGCTGGAATTTGTCCAAATCACAGATCCCTAACATCTGCGTTGGCAGCATCTTAGTTACCAGACCCACAACCGCTGTAACAGCTGCAGTTAATCACTTATAGCACTCAAATGTAAACATATCAGTAATACTCACAGGCCCATCGGGGATGTCACAGCACGTTTCCAACTCTGCGTGTTTGGAATCGCAGTAAATCATCATCCTCTGGAGGTCAAACTGCATGGATTCAGACAGACAAGTGATAAATAAAATAGCACTTGGCAAATAAAATACATCAGGTATTAATGTATAGACCAGGGGTGTCACACACACATCATCACCATGGTTACCATTAAAGGGACGGTTATTCTTCACTTTCTAAACCAGCTGTGTTGTCGGAGTTCTCACTATTTCCTGGACTCCTTTGTCATTTCACAAAATTCATTACTTTTATTAACTTTTAATTGAAGATTTTTACTAAAATCACAAACTTTTCTCATATAATTGCTGCTCTCCGCCTCAGTTCTTCCACTTTCTCAAACGTTTCCTCACAAATGTTCTAGTTAGACATTTAGGACCGCCTTTAAACGCTCTCATGGACGTCTCATGGACAAGATGATGTTGCGGGTCACATGTGGCCCGTGGGCCTTGAGTTTGACACCAGTGGTATAGACTCACATCAATCGGCACGCTGTCGTACAGCCTCTTCCCGATCACGGTCTTGCCCTGGATGTCCACGTCCTCCCTGTCCTCGATGGGCCTTGTGTCGATGTGTTTGCAGTCCAGGTACAGAGCGACAGACTTGGCCTCCACGCTCAGGGCGATCTTGTGCCAGTTGCGGTCAAACAGGTTGTCGACTTCGGGGCTCTTGAACACAGCTCTGACAGCGCCCTGCGTCAGCCCCACGGCGTTGTACTCCACCGCCTTGTTCTCACCATCCAGACGGATGGACACCTGAGGTGTCAGAGGGAGGATAACGTCAAACATGTTTCTGCGCCCCGTCCAACAACCTGCCACCCGTCTGTTAAACAAGAAGCTGAAAGGTGGGCGTAGTTCTTCAAATCAGAACACATTTTGATGACTATTTACATTTGGCCGACCTACCTGTGGGATTCCATATTTGTCATAAATTTGCCAGAGGTACCAATCTTCACGTCTGGAGGTTTTCCTGAATTTGAATGTTGTGACGAAGGCATATTCATCTGGCAGACCTTGAGGAAACACATGTCTGCAGGATAAAAGGACATTGGTATTAGTTTATTTTCGTCTGGTTGCTGGATGACAAACAGACTTTAAACTTTAATGTGTTATTAGTATGTAGTACAGTGTCTCCCGTAGCAACCACTCTGTTCAAAACTACCACTCCCTGTTTTTAATCACAGACGACACTGCATCTAAAAGAATCGTTTCCATGAAGGCCTTGTCCTGACTGGAGGACTGAAAACGGTCCTTTTTGTCCTGCACCAGGACACAAACCCTGACCCCTGGACAGCTGGCTCTGGACAGATGCTTCCCACAATGACGCCAAAGTCGGACGTATTGAGGCGTTATCACTTCTGGTTAGCCTTGAAATCTAGACGTAAGCTAGCTCATTTGAATTTTCTCCACAGGTATGTCTAGCTGTCCTCCGTTGGAGCTCACTAATTGTGCCCAAGAGTCTTGAGGAGCCAATCAGATCTGTCTATCCTTGTAGAGTTTCTGAGAAGACCTTACAGGACGACGACAGAGCTGGATGGTAACAGCGGCTGTTTGTTTCAGCTTTGACATCGACAGTTCATTAAAGATTTGGACTTGTGGTGGATGAGGTCCTTCTCATTTACAAATGGTAAATAATGGCTGGATTCCAGTTTCATTGTCTTGTCGTAACGCCACATCACTCTTTTGTGTTGCTCTGAAAACGTCACCTTGTTCATTGCTCTGATTGTTTGTAGCGATAATCAACTGCAGAAACCGTTTGAGAAGCAGCAGTCGGTCCCGCTTCCTGGATGAGGAGGTCCTATGGCTCATTTTCAGACCATACATCTGTCCAGATGTGGCTCTGATGTATCAGGCTAACTCTGATCCATGCTAACCTGGTCGTTGATTTCTGGCCTCATTTTTCTTAAAACGGCCTGCAGGTGGATTAAAGTTAGACTTCTGGTTTATTTTATGGCTCTTCTTATAGTCGACGTTAACGAAAAGCTTATTTCACTTACCAGTTCCAATGAAATTTGTCCCAAATATAATGGATTCACTTTGAGATTAAGTCCAGGTATCATTTGGCTGAGCAGTTCCTGATTCAACTTGTAATTTTCTGCTGCTGCTATGATAAGAAAAACCCACCAGACTCCTCTCATAAGTCCTTTAGAAGGTTTTTCAGTTGATATTGTAGGTGAACTATGGTTTTCAATCATCATTAGGTTTTCTTTTGAAGGTGGACAACAGTTTGCCGTTGGTCTTGGATCTGTTGAGCCTGAATCTGACAGAGTACAGATGTCCGACCTGATAGACCCAACAGCTGGAGTTCTGTTTCCTCCTTGATGCAACATTATGAGTGAGTTCAGAGGGATAGCTCAGCAGCACCGTCAGGTGTTTCTGCTCACACATTCAAGCTAGGCGTGATTAGCAGGTACGTACTTGGCGCCAGAGGGGGAAATAAAACATGTTTTCTACTTCAGTGTGAACATTTATTGTATTAAATTAAACTGTAACAAGTACAAAATTGTCACAGAGCATCTTTTTTTTTTCATCAATAACTGAGTGAGACAAATAACAGATATCAATTCTTTAAGCCTTTCTGTCTTGCAACACCACATCTGGCCACATGGAGGCAGCATATCACAAGAGTGTTCACAGCTCTAGCAGGACAGAGGAACTATCGTAGGACGTGTTGGACTCTTCTGTCTCATTAGCACAGTATGATCATCCATGTGCCCCCATGTGGTCTCAAATGGTATTGGTTCATAGAGTGGCTTTAAATGATTGTTCATTGTTTAATTTAAAGAGTAATTTCACACCCCCCACCCCCATCACTGTCTTGTGGTTTGCGGTCCACTCACTCTGTTTGCTGCACTATCGGCATGGTGCCCAGGCGGACGTAGGAACTCTGGTCGTCATCGAACCTGGTTCCCAGAATGTCCTTGACGCTGAAGTGCTCCATCAGATCGAACCCTGCAGAAACACAATAAAGCAATTTATTCAGACTAAAAGCTGTCTGTCGCATAATCCCACAAAACTGAGCTTCTTCAGTTCGAAGTGAAGGTCTGTGAGCCGTTGGGCCTTTCCAGTTAAAACCACCAGTTAGTCCTGGTGTTTATCTGGTTAGCATGCGGGTTGTTTGGACACATAACAGAAGGTGTGAATGTCTGTGGAGAGTCCAGGCTCAAGCCTGTCAGACCATCCATCTCGAGTTCTGGTTTTATCAGATATCTGGAGGCGTACTTGGATTTGAGACCAGGTCAGACCACCACACCCTGCTGCTGCTGCGTTTGTGGCTTCCTGGAGGAAAGTTGTCATCGTTGCATTACTGAACAACTGGAAACTGAAGCGGCGTTCGTTGAAGTGTTTGTTAGATGTGCTGCCAGAAGAAAACACAACAAGCCTCTGTTGGTGTGTGTGTGTGTGTGTGTGTGTGTGTGATTTGAAGTGGCCCAACCACAGACCATATTTAGGTGGTTTAGAAAGGACACTCCCTTGTGCACCAAACAAGTGCTGCAGCCATGGAAATGGCAGCGTTCAGCTCTCACTGAAAGCAGGTGGAGATTGTTTTTTTTTTTCTTTTTTAAACACATTTGTGCGAAAGATCTGTGAGACTGAAGGTTTCTGGAGGGAACATTAACACCAGCACACCAACCTCTCAAAGCTGGTAACATGAGCGTCTGGCTGAAGCTGAGCAGATGTTTTTAGAAAGAATGTGGAAGCAGATAGTGTTGGTAACCAAGTAATCAGACCAACAGACTGAAGACCTGAGAGGACCAGCCTTCCACCACTTCTGCTCTGGCTCCTAGTGTGAAATCCTTTAGGGACAAAAGATTGAGTCGCTCGTTTTGTTCCCTCTGCTCAGTGACAGGATTGGCCACAAGATGGTGCTGTTTCTTCTTTGGCTTTTCTGACAAAATGACTAAAGATTGATGTCGAACTTTCATATTTTTGTTCTCATTTTCCTCCTGATAATAGCTTCATTCATTCATCTCACTTTTCGTTACACTATATTGATCACGTAGTTGTAGATTTGGTCATAAGGACATGTTTCAGGTCGCAGCATCAATCCTGGTACATCAGTGATGAAGCAAAATGAATATCTGGTAGTCAAGTTTAAACTTTTACTAATACAGAGTTATAAAGTTTCTACCCCCTCACTTGATCCTACTTTTCTCGCTCCTGAGGCTCTGAGATGCAGCCCTGGTGGTTACTTTTTGTATTTCCTTATATATCACACATTCTGATGTCTGATGGGATGTCCACTGAGTTAACTTTACATTGCATATATTCTTAATTAATCTCTAACTCGGAGGAAGTTTCTTGTTCTACACTAACCAACGGACTGCCTGAGCTGCTGCTCGTAAGATTGCCAACAAGTTCCAAATTGTTTGGAAGTGGTTTTAATATCCTTTCCAGATTGCTTTTTTAAGACTACAGCTTATGTCTTTTCCTCTTGACATATTGTTAATCCACACCTGAATGCTCCAGACCAGAAAACTGCAAAAACATCTGCTTTTACAAAGCTCTACCTTCGTGAGTGCTGCTGGAGCATCAAGAGGGTACTTAGTGTTGCCCACACAATTTATTTTCTTTCTACTAAAAATAATAATTAAAAAAAATGGTTGTTGTTAATCTGAAGTTGTTTAATTCTAACGCATCACAAGTTTATATAAATAAAAAAATAATTAAAAAAACAAAAACATGTTTAAAAATAAATAACTAAATAGAAACGAATGAGAAACTATTTAAAAAAGAAAAGTTTAAAAATAAGTAATTAAAAATCATATTTTAAAAGAAAATAAGTAAAAAGTAAAAAAAAAATGTTTTAAAAAGTTGCAGCATGGACAGATGATCCCACTACAACTGAGTG
Organism: Arrhamphus sclerolepis; assembly: GCA_037176975.1. Taxonomy (NCBI): domain Eukaryota; kingdom Metazoa; phylum Chordata; class Actinopteri; order Beloniformes; family Hemiramphidae; genus Arrhamphus; species Arrhamphus sclerolepis. Next base: position 9,182 of record JBAMYA010032947.1, on the reverse strand, counting down.
ACTTTAAAAGAATTAAGTGTTTAACAGGTTTTTGCAGAATGTAGAATTTTTCTTTTTGCACAAGAAAAAGGATTAACAGAACAATGCAACGTTTTTTGCCAGTCACCAACACCTGCTACAATCATATTACTTTTTTATATTTTGACAGAAAAAAAAGAGAATGAATAAAAAAATAAAAATTAAAAAAAGCTAAATTCCTTCTCAGCGGCTCTCAGTTCGGGGTTTCCACAGCGGTTTGATCTGCGTGACTGGTTCTGGGACCAGTACTGCCCGTCTGATGCAACTGGGCTTCAAACCTGGACCTGGAGCAGGAAGGTGAACGCACGACCACTGAACCACAACATGGCATTAAAACAAAGAGTGCACTAAGCAGTGCTCATGAATGACAAAGAACTGGATTAGAGCTGAAGGTCACGCCAAACGTGAGCACCGCCCACGTCACGCTCAGGATCCAGCAGCTTCATCAGCTGCGAGACTGGGCTCTTCTGTCCACGCTTGCGTGGTGCACATTCGCTCCCGGGGCCATTTCTGTGGCTGCTCGGGGCCCATCTGAGCAGAGAGCTGTAATTTGGACTGGCAGCTGACAGCATATAATCAACCCAAAAAGTTATTTTGGACGGCAGAGAGCAACCGATGGGGTGATCTGCGGCGAGAGCCAGATGAGCTCACTGAGTGAGAAACGCAAACACGTGCACACAGAGTTCTTCTGATCAGAACATCTGTGCAGGAGATGTGAGCTCCTGCCTGTCTGAAACCGCAGCTCTGCTGGCTGTCAGATATTCCTGACGTTTCCCTGAGAGGACTGCGCCCTCCTTCCCCACCGTAGGGAGCACTTCTGGGTTCATTACAGCTGCTGCACTGACACTGGATCCATTTCTTTGTACGTCTGTGGAGAAACATCTCCGAGCACGGCAACAACCTGATAAAAATTGCAGTTTTACTTGAGTTTGAAGAAGTGTTCCTCCAAGCAGCGTGGAAGCTCCCAGATGCTTCAGACCTCCGACATCTGATACCCTCCAGCTTGGAGGTGGGGGGGCACAGCTGATCTGTGCTGAACTGGAGGTCCAGAAGGACTACAGTGGCTTTATACAGTACCTCACAGACCTGCTGTGATTAGTGACTGGACCATAATGCGGTCCACAACAGAAAATGGGACCAGAACCAGTGAAGACACTAGTTCTGTTCATGCCAAGATCCGGAAATATCTGGAGATTATTTGATTAAAAGCAAATCACTTACTGAGTGTGTGTATGTGTGTGTGAATGTTCTTTTTTTGTTTGTTTTTTTCCAGTCAGAAATTTAGGACCAGAGTTCAAGCTTTGAGTTTTCTCTTTCACAATAAATTAAAATAAAATTGAATAAAATTTTCAAGTAACAATATAAGCATACTCTGCTGCGATGTACACGAAGAATAAAACACTAAACCTATTCTATTCTATTCTATTCTATTCTATTCTATTCTATTCTATCCTAATGCATTACATTAAATTATATAATATTATATAATATTGTTTATATTGTTTTACTATTTTCTTTTTAAAATTAGATTTTTTTTATTCATTTTTTCTAATTATTTTCAAACTTGTTTTCTGTTATACATACAACAATTTTATTTATACATTTTTTTAAACGTATTTTCTTTTTAAAATGCAATTTTTATTCTATTTTTATTTACCTTATTTTATTTATATACTTTTAATTATCTTTATTTTTGAAATCATTATTCCTTTCTTATTTATTTTGTTATACTTTCTCTACTTATTAATTTATTGTTTGTTCATTTCTATTTATCTATCCATTTTTTCTAGTTTTCTCTTTTATTGTTTTTTTTTATTTTGTATTCATAGTTGGTGCATTGCATTGTAGCATTTACACATGATATGAGGGGAACACTGTCGTTAAATGTGAAACAAACATTTTTTTAATGTTAAGGAAGGAATTTAAGGACGACATAAAAACAGAAGTTAAGATAAAACGGAAAAGCAAAGCCACATAATGACCTCCTGCCTGGTGACAAGAATGTGATGATGATGTTGACAGAGTGAAGTGATACTGCTGTCTCTGCTGCACAGTTCACGACAAAAACTAGACATTTATACAACCAACTATACACACATACGACCAGCAATACATACATGGAACCATTCATAAAACAACAACACATAAAACATCCAGTAACATGTATACAATTATACTCAAACATTTATATACCAGTCACAAAAAGACAAACCTTTTTGATGATTTTCATCAAAGGTCAGAGGTCCATCCAACCATCCACCAATGTATCCATCCTCCATCTGTCTATCCATCAATCATTCATGCACGGGTTCACCATGACAGGACACCAGTACATCATAGAAGTCAGAAATCTTTATACGCAAATTCCAGGAACAGACACAAGGAGAAAGCCACTGCCCCAAAACCACCATAAAAAAGAAAAAAGAAAAAAAGAAACCCAGACTACAGTTTACAGCTGAATAAGAGACAAGGATCCTTATTTTGAAAGCATGTCTTGTGGGCCACTGAGACTAGAATTGAACGATTTTGTCATAATAATCACTGAAGAGTTTGGAGAAGGGGGGGCCTTGCAGGCATCAGAGCATTATGTTGGGTTCTACCATCATGATGTTGGCTCCTACCATGATGATGTTTGGTCCTGCCTTGGTGATGTTGGGTCCTACCATGGTGATGTTGGGTCCTACCATGGTGATGTTGGGTCCTACCATGGTGATGTTGGGTCCTACCATGGTGATGTTGGTCCTACCATGGTGATGTTTGGTCCTACCATGATCATGCAGGTCCTATCACTTTATAGTGGGTCCTATGATGGTCATGTTGGGTCCTACCAGGGTGATGATGGGCCCTACTGTGGTGTTTTTTGGTCCTACCAGAGTGATGTTGGGTTCTACCACGGTGATGTTGGGTTCTACCATCATGATGTTGGGTCCTACCATGGTGATGTTGGGTCCTACCACAGTGATGTCGGGTCCTAACATGGTGATATTGTGTCCTAGCATGATGATGATGGGTCCTACCACAGTGATGTTGGGTCCTAGCATGATGATGTTGAGTCCTACCATGGTGATGTTGGGTCCTACCACAGTGATGTTGGGTCCTAGCATGATGATGTTGAGTCCTACCATGGTGATGTTGGGTCCTACCACGATGCTGTGGGGTCCTACCATGGTGATGTTGGGTCTTACCATGTTTATTTTGGGTCCTATCATTATCATACTCGTCCTTCCACAGTGATGCTGGGTCCTATGATGTTCATGTTGGGTCCTACCAGGGTGATGATGGGCCCTACTGTGGTTGTTTTTGGTGCTACCACGGTGATGTTGGGTCCTACCGTGGTGATGTTGGGTACTACAATGATGATGTTGGGTCCTAGCATTATGATGTTGGGTCCTACCATGGTGATGTTGGTCCTACCATGTTTATTTTGGGTCCTACCAGGGTGATGTTGACTCCTATGATCATCATGTTGGGTCCTACCATGGTGAGGTTGGGTCTTATTATGGTGATAATTGGTCCTGCTATGGTGATTTTGGGTCCTACAGTGGTGATTTTGGGTCCTTCCATGGTGATGTTGTTCCTACTCCATGATAATGTTGGGTCCTACCATCGTGATGTTGGGTCCTACTATGAGGGTGTTAGTTCAGTGGTTAAACTTTAGAGGTATTAGGTTCAGGTACATCTTAGTTTAGCTGGTCTTTCGGTGTTAAGTTTACATGTTTTGCCCATATTTGTGTTGGTTTTCTCCTGTCTAGCATAAGAAAACATGTGCCTGACTTTATGCAAAGGCTACAGATCAGATGCAGAGAAGAAGTTCTTATTACTGGAGATGAAGGGAGTCCAGAAAGGGATGATTGTCAGTGGAACATTGTGCACTCAGAAGATGCAGCTATACAGAACCAATACTAGAAGTACCATTCCAGAGCTGACTGTTAAATCATGTTTTACAGATCTGTCCGAGGCAGCCGGTTTTAAGGCCTCGAGTCTTCTGTCATACAAGTTTACTCCAGCATTTTATTTCATTTATTTTTGACAAATAGCAAAAAAGATAAAGCTAAGTTAAAACAAAATATGAAAAGTATAAAAAGACAGAAAGAGACCATCAAATACCAACTTGAATGACTCTTGAATCCTTTCCAGAATCTATTCATCTGCCTCCTTCTTTTACAGTTCTACTCAGTCCTGTTTGAGCGGTGAGTTCTTGGGTTGGAAGTAGGTTTCCAGCTGGGGTCTGATGCCTAAAGTGTGCTTGTTATGTCTACGTGGGTTCTCCAGCTGCTCTGGTTTCCTCCTGAGGTCCACAGGCACACGGGTCAGCTGAACTGGAGTCTCAGCGACGTGTTCGCTGTCATCGAAGGAAAACCAGTTTCCTTCAATGACAGCGAACACGTCGTTGATTTTACAATAAAAATTTGTTCATTAATGTTAAATGGACCTTCTAATTTGAAAAAAAAAAATTTAAAGACAAAAATATTAATTATTAATCTCAGCAAAAAGATCACAATTATACAATGTTTTTAATTTCACAACCATTGTAATTTTATGTAAAATTGTTTCACAAAAGTTGATATTTTCCAAAAAAAAATTCGTACTCTTCAGTTGAAAAGTTACAAATTTGTTACATTTCTGATTGTATAATAAAGTCTTGTTGCTAAAACAAACAAAAAGAAGTTTCAATTTCAATCTATTTTTAAAAATTTGAGATTTTATGACAAAAATTCACTTTTTATAATTGTCTTGTAAAAGAGACAGAGTTTGATCAGATTTAAACATTGATAACAGGTTCAACAGTCTTGGAGAAGGTTGGAACAAGGTCGGCCCTTTAACGGTAACCATGGTGATGATATGTTTGACACCCATGTTTTACGCCCTACCAACCAGGTGATGAACATAAATGGGAAGTCTAGAAGAGCCCCTCAGTGTTACATGTCATGTTACATGTGTGACGCCATCGTGGCAGCCAGGTATGTTTGCAGTCAGGCTTCCTGAAACGGCTCTTCCAGCTCTGATGTTGCTTGTTCTCGGCCGCAGCGAGAGCCCGGAGAAATCATCATGCCCGTGCATCTGTTTTTTCTCTCAGCGTGATGGATGTGGGTGGGAGACAGACAGGAACTCAGAGCCCCCAAAAGACACTCCTGTAACAACATCCGACCTCTCTGGATAAACCATAAATTCAAGACCTCTGAGAAAAAGTTGAAGAACGCAGCAGCCCTGGACGGCACGAAGAGGAAGACTATGGTCCGCTGACGCGCTAAAGTTGAATCAGGAGAAACTAACAGCAACTCTGGCTTTACAACACTTGTCTGACAGCTTTTTCTTTCATTTTCTGCTGAAATGTACAGAACAACTTCACTGGAGCTTTTAATTTTAATTACAGATTATAGTTAATCTGAAATGTGCCCTTGTTAATGTGGAAAAGTTAGCACTCTTCTCCTTTAATCCTTTTTTGTGCAAAATAAAACAAACTCATCTGATGGCAGGGGATCAGTTTTTAGGTTGGTACAATGTTATTCTACAAGATACATATTTATTCATGGTACTATAAGTTAATAAAGAAAAGGTGATGTTGAGCCAAAAAAAAGATCATCTGGGCAATCCTAAGTACCTCCATGAACCTTTGTGGATGACAGGTGTCAAAGTCAGGACCAGCGGCTCAGCTCGATGTTGGTGGATTTGGAAGCAGCTGCTGTTGTCTGGTTGGTCCTCTAGATGTGTGAAGGGGTTTGAAAGTAGATCCACGATTCCCTTCAAGACCCTTGGAGCTGACCCCTGTCAGGAGACTGACATCTGTGGACGACTGAAGGGTGCTGAGTCACCATTTCTCGATGACCGGAGGGGGCAAGTCACCATTTCTAGTCTCCTGGAGGGGCCTAACTGCCATTATTTGGGACGTCTTAGAGCGCTGTCTCCTGCAGCGGTGTTTGTGGGACCCACGTAAGAGACAGGGCGTTCTCACTGGACAACCACAGGTGAATGACTGGCTGGGCTGAGTAAATTGTAACGACCCTGACACGCGGAGGATGTCATGAGGGTTTGGTTTTAAGGCAAGTCTCAGTCCTGAGACCAATGTACTTTTTTTCTTCTAGTTTGAGCCCACACATCCCTTATGGTGGTTTGATTTATTTGCTTTGCTCATACAGTTTAGTGAACAGCGCAGTTTTTAGCTTCATGGTTCTGATACTTGAGGTGGAAATGCATCATATTGTTGATTTCCAAGTGTGTGTGTGTGTGTGTGTGTGCTTCTTTGTGCGTCCTAAATAAATGTTAATGAGTACCAGTAAACCATCCAGCTGTTTTATTCAGGAGAAAACTGGTGAGTAGACTGGACAGGACAGTCTCTGAGAGGAGCACCTATGGCGCTGGACACCAGGGTAATCTCTCTTTGGACTTCTCAGCCATGCTCCAGAGGAGTTTGTGGTCCAGTCAGTGACTGCAGGGTCCCCAGGTCCCGTAGCTGGAGACAAGACCAAAGCATCACCCTTCCACCACCGTGGTTGACAGCAGGTCTGAGATATTCCTACTGGTTTCCTCTGAAGGTGGTTCTGGGCTCCACACTGGTCTTATCTGTCCAGAAGACGTTGTTCTACATGTCTGGGTTGTTTACATGGACCTCAGTCATGCTCTCATGTCCTTTTTACATTCAGCCCTGCTCGGTTAGTCGCTCATTTTCTCTCCTGTCGCTACGTTAACGAGTCTGCTGGTCACCGGTGCTGTGATGTGGATCTGTGAGCCAGGACGGGAGTCCCACAGATACTTCAGCTAGTTTTTGTTTGCCAGAAGTAGAGACAGAAGATGCTGAGTCCTGGACTAGACTTCCCAAAAGTAATCAATATTCTTCCAGATGAAATGGAAACTGATATTTTATGTGTGACACGTTCAGAAATGTCACCTACAGGGTTTAGAGACGCCTGATCCATGTTGATGTGTGTGAATGTGCATTTGTAAAACAAGAATAGTTGACAAAAATCAAAAGCCCATTTTCTTATTTCAGGCATATAGAATTCTATTGTTATTATTATGATTATTATTATTATTATGAATTTATAAGTTATGAATAAAACCAATTTACTCTCAAATCAGATGAGAACGGAGAGAAATTGAGGAGTGCCTAAATGTTGTTCTCTTTTGTCTCTACTCGTATGAATAGAAAGAAGAAGAAGGAAAAAAGTCAAAGTGGGAGTGTAGGAAATGTCTTGAATAGCTGGAGCTGATTTTGTGGCTGACCGGCGCTGCCAGCTCTGCATGTTGCAGGAGGAAGGCAGCATTTACCACATACCTGGAACCTCCTGGAGACCATAACTGGTGCTGTTGGGCTGAAAGCGATCAGGTTGAACCTTCATGTTTGGACACAGGACATCTGAGGAGAAAAGACAAGCTTCAATTAGATGGGTTTTTTATGGGTGCACAGGGAAAGAAGCGTTCTATGCACTTCTGGTGACCCTGGATGCGTCTCCTGCAGATCTCATCATGTCTTAATGCCTTATCAGGAGGTGTAGCCAACCAAAAAGGTTACCAAGGTAACGCCGCTGACAGATACAGGTTCAGATGATCTCTGTGACACAATTTCCTTGAGAATCAGTCTAAATGAACTCCTATGGGAGACTGGTCTTGATGGAGCGCCATCCTCTCCTGAGCCCCAGACCAGGCAAAATGAGTCGCATGGCGGGTAGGAGGACTGAGACGACCCAGGTGCTTCTAACAACCTGTAGACCTTGAAGGGTTTACACGGGACATGAGGAAGTACCAAGCAGCAGCCATCACACTTCTGGGTTCAAGGTCATCCAGGAAGTACATTCATTGCAGTTCCTCCAATGACCACTAGGTGCTGGCTCCAAAACAGAGCAAATACCCATTTGGTCCAACTTTGCAGCAGAATTAAACATATTATATATTATATTTTGCTTGCATGACAACTGTGTGTGTGTGAGGGGGCGGTGGGGGTGTGGGTGGTGGTGGGGGGGTGGGGGGGTATTTTGTACTGTATCAGATAAACTTATATTAAGTAAGTAAGTTGTGAGCTGTGAATAAAGAAGCAGCAGTTCACGGCCAGACTTTCTTGTGCTTGTGTGGATCGTAGCGACAGACCACCGTGACTGGCTGTGGTTGGTCTGGAAGATCTGAGGATGAAGCCAAGCTAGCTTCGCCATGCTAACCACAGCACTTACATCATGTGGCCACTAAAAGAAGATCTGGACCCACTACAACACGGGTCCACCACGGTAACTGGTGGGTGTGTCCCGGCCAGCTTATCACCACTGCTGGTTCCGCCTCTTTGCAACATGGCGCCGCGCAGTTCTAGAAAAAAATGGGCTTCAAATGCCCTCTGGACAAATCTATGGGTCACATGACCAGATGGTTCGTCCATAGTTATGTAAAGTCGTTCGTAAACACAAGAAAAATATAATGCTATCATGAAGGTAGCTGATTTCCTGGATATTTTTCTGCTTTTATGATGATGACTCAGTTCTTTCAACTATAATGGTTGTGAGCACTTCAGGATCCCCAGTGGTTCTCGATCCAAGGTTCCACAGCTGCCGAGGTCCTGGAATCACTCATGACAGCTGCGCTGACAGAGGACAGAGCATGAAGGCAGTGGTACAGTCTGCTGAGTCCTGAGAACTAGTGGCTGCTCTCCAGGAAACACATCAAGACAGGTATTTAATCTATTCCTGAAGAGATTATTGCAACTCATTGTATTCTGACCCTGGAAAGGTTAAGAACTGGTCTAGAACGCTTTTAACAGCTAAAAACAGAGAGCTCATTACTTTTGCTTATTTTAGCCTCCAAACACTGAATCCCAGTTAGTCTTGGAGTTGATTTTAAGACTTTAATGATCAGTTTTAAACTATGTTCTGAGGTTGCAACCAAGTACATCTCTGGCCTTATTTCATCACATGAACATGGTGGTAACCTGAGGTCTTCCACAGTCCAGGACTGAGACTAAATGGGACCAGGTTTAGGGTGGACAGGCCGCTCCGTTAGTGATGCTGATTCTCTGGAACAACTTTGTGGATAAAATCAGATTTCTTCTTTTAAGCAACATGTGTCAAACTCCAGGCTTGAAAATCTGGCCCACGATAGCGTGCAAAGGAGGTGGAGAGCAGCTGCTTTAAGGTGGAATGACTGAGGTGGAGAGCGGCTGCTTTAAGGTGGAATGACTGAGGTGG
>JBAMYA010032926.1:0-15834 GCA_037176975.1 Arrhamphus sclerolepis | reverse complement strand
AGATAGATAGATAGATAGATAGATAGATAGATAGATAGATAGATAGATAGATAGATAGATAGATACACACACACACAGGAAGTTCATAACACTGACAGGATGTCTACTTCCTCCTGACTGTCCAACTCAAGCACATGCTGACATACTCGCAGAAAACATTAAATTACACTCGGCTCACGTTCAGTTGTGACAGTAATGCTGTGTTTATTCATGTTTCAAGTGTCAGTTCTGACACTTTGAACACCTCGATCCTTAACGTTTCCATAACCTGTTTGAGCGAACATAGAACAAGTCACCTGGGTGTTTACCTACAGGGAGGGTTTGTTTACTACAGCCTAACGTCACCTCACCAACTGTCAACAAACTTATTACTGCCTGAACTCATGAAGTGCTATAAAGAATAAATGGGGTTGTGTGGATTCTGGACAAAAAACAGCTTGTCGCAAGGAGGGATTAACAGTCCGGGCATCAGCACAAATAGCTGTCAGAGAATTTCTTACTTTTAGGCATAAAGAAACATTTTTGCCTACACAACAGCAAACCTCTTCAAACATCTGTCTTGCACAGGGCTTTCCTGTCTGGTTACTCCATTTAACCTGTCAACTGATGTTCATAGCCCTTTCTTATATAATAGTACATTCATATACTTCACAGCATTAATACATTATAACAATAGTAGAAAAAGCCAAAGGTAGTGTGATTCTTATCATGTGTGCAAGACTGAACAACACCCAAGAGAGTTTTAATAAAGTCAACTCAACATTTTACCTTGACAGTTGATATTAGCATGTTAGCATTGTAAATGGATTAAACTCTAGATATATTACTTTTCTGCGAGTTTCAGGTTATCTAACAGAAAGTTAGAAAAAAAAAACTCTGGCATTGTATTTTCAGCAATGAGCAGTCATCACTTAACTGTCTTTGCCATCATATTTATGTTTTGCACTGTATGGTTCAGATTAAGGATGTCCGAAAACACTTGCTGAACCAAATAAGAGGTTGAAAAAACAAAACAAAACAGGTATGCTTTGTTTAGACAGAACTGTTACTTATTTAATAACATGATAAGTTAGATTAGATTATAAAAAAAATAGGTTATGTGATAGGTTATTGGTTAAACGTGTCATGTTGAAAATGACATGTATGATGTGTATGGAGCCAGTTCATTATTATTATTATTTATTATTATTAAGATTAATACTAACTGGCTGCAAACACACAAACACACTCACTAAGACAAACTAAAACACCTTGTTTTGTCTCTATGACTCATTTATAGCAATGGTGTGGCGTCACTTTCTACCCATTTCAAACTAGTTGACTGCTTATTAAACCAAGAGGTGAATCAAAGTTTACTCCTTAATGTGAGCCTTCTTCACCTTTCAAACGTTAGAAATGTTGATTTGAACGTGAGAAAAAGGGTCCTCCGGGAAAACTAACGGGTGATATCAACTCACCGTGCACATTGTCCGGATTTTCCTCCTTTTGTTTTTTGCCCATGTTCTACCTCAACCTCCACCTGTCGCTCCGAAACTCTTAAAAACACCAGTCGCTGCCAAAAAAAAAAGAGAGAAGGAACTTAAAACGTCGCAAATCGTAACATAAAACCGGTTTTGAGCGATGTCCTCAGCGTCTCAAGTGAGGAAAAATCTTTAGCTTCCTTGAACACTTGTAACTAAGTAGTGACGACAGGAGCGCACCTGCTCGGTGATGTGCGCACCTGCGCAGTGACAAAGACTGTTTATTAGACAGAGGTGTCACTCCGCATACAGACAGTGGATGGATGGATTATTAAAGGTACCCGATCATGCTTTGCCCAACTTTAAAAGGTTCAAAATGGTCTGAAACCGTCGTAAAGCCATTTCTTCACACAAATGATGAAGCAGTACGTGAAAGTTTTGAAAGACCAGTCACACCAGAACCTTGCAGAGATTATGCTATTTAAAAGAGAGAGAGAGAGAGAGAGAGAGAGAGAGAGAAAGAAAAAGACAACTGGCAGTAACATGGCCAGTTCTTGGTTCTGAAGGGGACCGAACAGCAGACTGAGCGGGGAGCAGGGGGAGGTAGAGGCTAAACAGGGTGCTCACAGCAGCACACAGAACACACTTATAGGCTGCATAACCAAGCAGACTTTGTGATCAAAGTATTGTGGCACTTGATCAATACAAACAGGGATCAAAATTGCACAATATAGGACCTTTAAATCTTTCATTGGCACCAAGAGGCAATAATCCTCACAAAACTGCATCATGAGTCAATCAGAAGTTAAGATTTCAATTACTTCTAATTGCGTGGGCAGATTACAGATTACTTAGTCATCCACACAATCAACCTACTTTTAAACTTTGTTCGTGATCCCCGTTTCAGGAGCTAATCTAGGCCAGCAATGTGATGCTACATTCGCTGTCATTGCAGTTGGAATTTCATGCATGATTTATTTGTAATCAAGTGCTGCGTCTGCTTCCAATGGATACACAAAGCAGTTTCAACCCCAGTTAGTCACATATTAGCTTACCCACCCAAAGCATCAGTTAGTTCATCTATTAATATTCTCTAATCCTTCCTGTTACAGCACATGACTATGTTCAGCAGGATGCAAGCTTCAGTTTTACCTGTTGGAAATATGGAACGAGAAGGATGTTTATATGTTGTGTGGTTTAAAATGGAAAGCAGACCTTGAGTGTGAAAAGATTTATGAAATCTGATCTGAGCAGAAATGCAAAGAAAGCAAGAGGGGGAACTGTTGACTGTATGCCAGTACATAAAACACACAGAGAGGACGACAAGATGGCAGATTTTGCAGAGGGTATACAAAAAATGCCAAGTGCAACTCAAAATGCAGGGATTCCAACTGGTAAATATATGACTCACGATCAGGTAAATAAAATATAGTTTTTAATAGAGTCAGCATCTCTATAACATGCAATTGAATTTGATCGGTGTAATTTATTTTTCTCTGATCCATATGTTCTATAAAGGTTAACACTCACCGTGCCATTATGAAAATAAAGATGCAGAAAAATAGTTAAATCTAACCCTTACTCCATTTCTTTTTGGTCCATACTAGCTTGATGAATTAACCAATAAACTGGCATTTGCCTGCAAGCTGCAGATTCACTGCAAAGCATGGAATCAGATTGAGAAATCCTCCTTTTGACCTTCTCTTACTCCTTCCTGTGCAGCTTTTCCACCCACGTCTCCAGTCTTTGCATTAAACCTCTAATATTCACTGATGACTGTACCATAATAGGAGGTCTCATTATTGTATGCTCGTATAATAGAGTTTACATTAATACTAGACACCAAAGATTAGCTCATTATGTATTTTATTACACTAAAAGTTACAGAACAAACGATGTATTTTTAAAAAAATTACATGACAAGCAAAAAGAAAAGGGGGGCATCCAAAAACAACACAATACCTCAGGTCCTTGGGTCCACCATAGGCTTTCTTGTGGTCCTGTGCATGTTGGCACAAGAGAAGACACGGAGATATATATATATAAAATGTGAACATGTATAACTGGTATATGGAGTCACAGCCCCGATGAGCAGTTTTTGTGTCAAAGCATACATACTTTATGAGATACAGCAAAACACTAAGTACAGAACAATGTCATCTCCTGGTCGTCCCCCCCAAACTTCCCAAATACCTTTATAAAATGTTCTGACCTCTACCATAGTGGAAATGATAAAGTGACACTTTAGGGAAAAAAAAAAAAAAAAAAGAAAAAAGCACCATGCATCGTAAACTGATAACAAGGTAACCCCTCTCCCCTTCATAGTGTAATTCCATTGTGGGCATGTGCATGTAAAAACAAAGGAGTTCATCCAAAGGCCTCACAAATACTGAAAGTGTTTTTACGAGTTTCCCAGCACAGTCATCCCAAAGTCAGTTCCCGATTCTGAGTAGGCTTCTATCCGAGCCAGCCTGCTCTGCTCCAAGGCGATGGCCTCAGCGGAGTGCTTGCATTTCTCTGATCCACACTGACAAGTGAAATACTTGCTCTTAATGTCCCAAAACCTGTCTCCGTAGTCAAACCTGAAGACAAACACAAGGCGAAAGCCAACATTTTAAAGTAAGACTCGAAATATTACGCTGAATCTATAACAAACTTGGGAGGTGCTCAGAAATGCTCTGAGTGTCTCACCCCAGCTCTTGTCCACTGAGGATGTCCCTGGAGCTAAAGAAAGCGATGCGGGGGAAACGCAGGTCCTGATGCAGCATGAAGACGCGCACTGGGATGAGGTTTGGGTCACACAGGTGGTTGATGAAACGGCTGATGTTGCCGTAGTACCGAGCATCGATGCAGTACACCTCTCCATCCTTTACAGGAAATACAAAAAGAACTTCTCAGACGAGCTGTGCGCAATCAGCAACTTATCAAAGTACTACAGCAAGCACTTTACAAACACGGAAATATGTAGAAATATTACAACTGAATGTACAGATGGAGACAATAGAGTTGAATGACTTTACTCCAACTCAACTCAAACCATGAGCACACTTCAAGAATCGATACCCAATACTCAATTTCCCGGTTTAGTAATTCTTGCAATTGGTAGTTCAAAGTTCTGGTTTATGTTCTATCCACGTCATTACTTATTTATTACTGACTCATCATCCTCCAAAGATTCACCTTGTTATCCAGGTCAAACAAGTAGGAGTCATCTTCTCTAACATCAGCTTCAGCATCAGAAATCAGCTCCCCGACGTATCTGCGTGCAAAAAAGAGTGAAGCATCATTTTTAACTTCCTGCTTTTTTAAATAGAAAGAACCCTGATGTGTGGCGGAAGTCGGGTTTCTCGTACTCGCAGATGAAGCTTCCCTGGGGAATGTCCTGCAGAGCTCGAACTCCCCAGCCCATCTTCTCTGTCCTGTAGAGCTGTAGACGAACTCTGAAGCCAAAAAAAAAAAAAAAAAGAATTATGAAGGTTCAGAGTATAGTAGCCAAGAACACAGTCCATGTATGAAAATACACAGATGCTTGTCAGCTGGGAACAAAAGAAGAAAAAGAAAAGCAACACATGGATTCCTCTCTGCAGTGCTGTTAATCATCTGCGACTTACTCTGATTAGTAATTATTGCCTTGACACTGCTGCCTTCAGCACAATAAGGATAAATATTAAGCTGTTGTGTTCAACTTGAAAGAAGAAACAGTTTTTCTTCTGACAAAATCCTGTGACAGGCGAGTTTTCACTGTTCGAGAGGAGGATATACATCTGCATTTTTGTTTGGTTTAAAAGAAAACATGCTTCACACGTCTGCAGAAGGACTTGCAGCTGGTACTTTTTAATATCAGATGTATCATACTTACTTGATTCCTGCCTGGACCACTCTGTTCTTGCACGTTCGATAGCAAGAACATGCCATATTGCACTCAAATATGAGTGGAGGTTCAATCTTGTTGAACTCCTGAAGCAGCCGCTGGTCTTCCGATCTGGGGGAAAAAAAAGGGCTTCGGTTTTTGTTACCGGTGGCAGGAAAGGGACTTTTTAAAAAAAAAAAAAAAAAAAAAAAAAAGGACTGATGCATAAAACATTTCTTTCAGATGCCCATCTATATCTATAAACAGATATTTACCTTGTCATACCAGCAGCGAATGCTAAGTTGTCCACAGAGGCAGTTACTAGATGAGCAGTCATCCGTACAGCTACAGTGCTAAAAAGAGTAAAAATAAAAAAAAATTAATTAAAATTTAAAAAATGAGTCGCAAAAACTTGTGTTATAAGTGAGGAAAGAATTAAAAGAAATTACCTGCAAATGTGTGATATTGCGGTCTATGTTCATCGCTGACGTTTCACAGTTTTCTGAAACATATTTGTAGTCTGACGGACAGCCCTCCTCGTCCACCGCATTCACACAGGGAATCGGTACGTTCTCATAGCCCTGAGCAATGTCGCTAGAACAAAAAGCATCAAGTGTAATGAAGCACAAGGAGGTAAAGCAGGAGATGTGTTAAGCCGACACGAAACCCACCTGCAGATGATTCTTTCTGTCCGGAGCAAGCGATTGGCTATCCCCCTTCGCAGCTTCCTGTTGATCTGCAGTGAAACCCACACAGGTGTGTCAGCTCGTGCCAGGGTGAGAGGTGTGTCTCCTTCCCTGTTCACGATGTCGATGTCGGCACCTCTGGATAGGAACAAACTGCGGAAAGAAAACAGTGAGTCACGTCAACCAAACGACATCTTTTTATTCAAGTCGAAAACAAATACCCATGATTTCATGAGGTATTCAAGTTGTCGTGAGGTTCGAACAGCGACTTTGACTAACGTAACACAGTCCAGGTAGCCTTCTCTTGCAGCGATGTGAAGCGGCGTGTCTCCGTGGACGTTAACTGAGGAGAGAGAACAGCCGGCGTTCAACACCAGCTCTGCTATATCCACACTGCCTGCATACGCTGCCCAATGGAGACAAACATTCAGCTCCTGGAGAAAGAAAAAAAATGACTAATTAACCAGTTATGCATTTTGCTATTTGATCTGTTAACAATTAATCACATAAAACTGAAATGCTCGTTATATATTTGTATTTATACAAGTATTTCTGATCTCTAATCGTTGACTTCTGACTGTTAAACGTGTTCATTGTAGGAACTTGCCTTGTCCATGATGGAAACATCTGCTCCTCTGTTCAGCAGCACTTTGATGACAATGACGTGTTTGTGCTCTGCTGCCCAGATGATTGGTGTCCACCCACCGCTGTCCTAAAACAACCAAAGGAGAAGACACAGAATTAGACAACGCTGTCCTGAAGACTGATATATAATACAGAAATACTGCATACTGATCAGCCACAGCGTTAAAAACCTCTGACAGCTGAAGTAATGTGACAGAGCCTTTCATTGGTCTACTTATCGTCCTGCCATTGTTACTATATACCACCAACCTAAACCTATTTGCAGACATGCAGGGAAGGCTACTACGTTTAGGGACTGTCATTCCACTCAAGGGGATTCTTTATCTGCAAAGTGAGCTGTTGTAGAAGCCTTAATCTGTTATTTCCATCAAAAAGCCTGCATGTAATGCAATTTTGAATCCACAGAAATTTACACCAGACTAACAACAGACAAAATATTATACAAAAGCTCTGAGATGTTTTACCTCTCCCCTCACCTGCGCATTCACATCGACCTGCCCCGTCTCAAGAAGCATATTAACGATTTCCAGGTTTCCCAGCTTGGCTGCGTGGTGGAGGCCAGTATATCCATCATCCTCCTGAAGAAGAGTTGCAAAAAGCAAAAACAGAAATTCAGACAAACACCTGAAAGTTCACATTTTACTTTTAATACCAACAGGAACTCACAACGTGATAGACACAGGCACCGTTCTGGATCAGGTAACGCGCCACTTCAATGTGATTGTTGACGATGGCCTCCAACAGAGGTGTCCTCAGGTCCTTGTCCTTGGCATCCACTTGAGCACCAGCCTATCAGGGTGAAAATCACAGTAAAAAAAAAAAAACTAGTCACTGCTATGGAACATTAGTGTTATTTCAGCCTTTTAGAAACTAGTAAGAATATAAAGTTACTTGAGTTGACATTATCAAATGAAAGGAACAAAGATGTCAAGCACAAACATCTCACCTGGACCAGCATGTAGCAGACCTCCAGCAGACCTCTCTGAGCCGCAGCGTGCAGAGCAGAGCGTCGGTTCTGAGAATCAGGCTGGTAAGTTGGATCTATTCCCTCCACTGAAACATACACAAACACAAAGAGACTTCAAAAGGGACATATTTAGATTTTTTGGGTTGTTCTTCAGTCAATGTGGTTTTTTTTTGTGTATGCTGACAGTCTATTGTATTACAAAGTCTAAAGTCCACAACAGAGGGAGTTTTTTTTTTCCACCCACAGAGGACACTGGACCTGAACTTCCAAAGGACCCAGTTTCTGTTTTTTTCTTCTCCTCAACATCGCTATGAAACTCTTGCATAAGGCTTGGATAGTTGCTGGCTTGGCAGACCTTAAACAAGACATTCTAGTGAAATAGCCTTGGCCTTATAGAGACAACAGCTAAAACAAAGTTAGTTAGACACGGGGGAACAAAAAAAAAGCTGCAGCAATATACAGTGTATTTTTTTTTTTTGGGGCTGTGATGTGATTAAAAATTTTGAAATTGCAACTGAGTGTGTATCTCCATGTAATTCATTGTGTAGCTGTTGTCTCCTCAGTCTTCCATTATGTTAGAGTTCTAAAATTAAACATTAAATCTGAAAATCAATCCCACCAAAAAGGTCTTTAATAAGCAACTGTTTTAGAAAAAGTTTGACATATCATATGTGGTCACTCAATCAGGATGACCTTTTTTGAATAATACTCATTTTCATTGAATCGTATGAAAATAATACAGTTTTTTTTATTACTCACTCAGCATAAGCAACACCCTCTGCACTTCTCCTTGCTTGGCAGCTGGATAGAGCTGTCGAGGGTGAAACCTCAGCTTCTTCCTCCTGGTGAATCAAAAACAGTAGTTACCACTTTGGTTTGAAATAGGATGAAATCTGCTTTGCCACAGAGAGCATTTTCTTTCCCCCTGCCTGGAAGATAAAATACTTTTGCATGCATTTACTGCAACCTGTATTTTGTGTCATTCAGTTTCAGTTGTGTTTGTGGTACACGCTGAACATAATTCTATAGATGATGTTGATGCTGTGTTTGGTGAACTCGCACTGATTCATTCTTTTTCTATAAAAACACAAATTGCCTTTTAAAGAAATAAAATTTACATAACTTTAAATCCAGTTCAAGTTTGGCTTACTTTGCTTTAATCAACTCTTTAGCTCTTTAATCTCTGACCTCTCAGTGTCCTGTGTGAGGATTGCTTTCTGCAGCGCCGCCCTACTGGGCCCCGGTGGAAGTGCACTTGGGCTGATCGGTTTCCCGTTTGGCATACAGAGTGATGGTCCCACGCTGTCCACTCCCTCCTCAGCTGGAGGGGCTGTAGCTACAGTCGCTGCTAAGGCTACAGGCTGCTGTTGCTCCACCGTTGGTGGTACCAAGCCATTACTACGCATACGCGCACTAAACAGAAGGAAAAATAAAAGGATTACCATATAACGAGAGTAAATTAGGAAAAACAAAAAGAATCTTCCAACATAATATTTGAGCTACCTAACAGGCCTTTCTGGCATCTTCCCATCCTTCATCCCTCCTGTGGAGGCGTTGAGGGAGGGTGCTGTGGGGGCAGTCGGAGGCAGAGACGGAGTGGTGGTGGATGAGGCGGACATGGTGACGACACTGGTTGCGGAGGCTGTGGACGAGCTGCATGAAGGGATGGTAATCTCCTGGGCCTCTGAGGCATCCTCTCCACAGTGCGGACAGAAAAGCATACCACCCCCGTTTGCTCTGCTACGCCCGCCGCTCAGCACCGTCACGCAACCCCGGTGGAAACGGTGAGCGATGCGCTGGTCTGGGCAGCACTCAAGAAAAGTGCCCTGATGGAGGGAAAGAAAACCCCCAATATATCAACACCTCAAGAAAAAGGAGCAAGAGTAGTAAGAGGGGGAAAGGGCACAAAAATAGGATAGCAGAAGACAAAAACAAGAGGAGTAAATGTGTCCAAAAATGAGAAAAATGCCCCATAAAAAGGTAGGAAAAAGAAAATCAAGAATGTGAAAGAGCACATTTGGCTTAAATAAAAAGGAAAGTAGGAAAAAAAATCAACAGAACAAAAAGATGGGTTAAGGCTGAGTTGAATTTAATTCAATTTATTTATATAGCGCCTATTTACAACAAGTCATCTCTACGTTATAAAGTCCTAAAACAAGAAAGAATGCAGATAGAGATCACTATTTTAGAAACGATCAACATGTAATCTACTACGTTGGGTATTTCTTATAATGATGGCAGTTGTTTTTGTTTTGCTTTTTAATCACACTTACTGCTATGCAGAAGTATCCACAACCAGGACAACAGTGGTGTTTGACCATGTGTGAGCGATGGACATCACAAAGCACCATGAGGGTAACGCGACTGGACGGCCGCATCGTCTCTCCTTTAATGGTCCAGTTAGTGCAAGCCCGCAGCTGACAAAAGCAGCAGAGAAGAAGAATGTGCATTGCAACACAATGTCTTTGTTCATCATTGAATCAGACAAAAATGTCCAGAAACTTCTTTCTCAGAAACGCCATCGGCTGATAAAAGCGATCCACACGATACCATCAGATGACGTTTCTGAGGAAGTTCAAGGTATGTGAAGAACCTTCTTGTCTGAACAGAAGACAACAAAAACACGTGTCTTAAAAACTGAAGACATATAGAAAAAAAGTGTGCATGACCATTTTGAGGGAAGCAAATACATGACATTACAAAAGCCTAATGAAAACAACTGTTTTCAGTTTTCCACTGCTTGTATGTAGAACGTCTCCATCAGTGTTTGTCAAAGCACATTTAAGTCACATCCTCTGTGGATCAGATCTGTAGAGGATGTGAAGTGATCATGCACAGAGCCCACACGAAGACCAAACACAGGGACAAACCTCTCCGTTGACGCTTTCGGTGGCCATGCACTGTCTGCTGGCGTGGTGGCTGGTGCTGTCGACACGAGGAGCTTCCATCCTGCAGCTGCACAGAGGAAGCTCCTCCAGCCGCTCCGTGTCACCCGCATCGCTTCCATCTGCACAAAAGGGGGGAGGACGGATTGATCATGAAATTAGAGAAGGACAAGACTTTACTCTATCAACCCCATGATACTGTATATATTCTGCAGCAGCCAAACTAAAAAAAAAAAAAAAAAGATAAACGAAATTCAATCTACTACCTGATCTAAAGAGAGATTTCAGTCAACTGAAAATGTTTTTAAAAAGATTTCATTCAGCAGATTTGGCCCCAACATCTACCAACTCTGAGCGCACAGAAGAAGGGGTTTAATAGATATTAATTGTACAATTTATTACGACTTCATAAATGTTTTTTTTTGTTGGCACAAAAGCTGCTCTACATAGACATTTACTCCCAGAGGACGTCAGGCAAACAAAGGTGGAAAATGCTCCTCTTAAGTATTTTACCGCATTTTTACTGTGGCTGAACTGACTTTGGAAGACTGTAGAGATGCTCCAGCTGGGATTATATGAGCAAAGACACAGTCTGAAACAGAGTCTTGACCTAACTTGACACACATTTTCTGGAAATGTGTGGGTGTTCACAAACATCTTGCAGTGAAGACAGTTCAAAAATCCTTGCCATGAAATTAAAGGCATAGCTGGGATGCTCTGAAAAGTACTCGGTGTGCTTAATATCTAGAAGAACAGAACATTTCTGGTTGTGCCACATACCTTTGCTAAGTAATTAACTAATGACATCAATTAAGATCTGCATAGAGTAGGAGTGGTCTTTACTCTTAAATCAAAATCACACACACAAAAAGACAGAAATTCTCATTTTCACTTCATAAATGATTCATTTTTAGCAACAAATTTAAAGTAGAAACAATATTGGAAAGAAAGGTGTACTGACACAGTCAGTACACCTTACATAAACTGTAGCCATCTCACACCTACCAGCAGGAGGAGAAAGAGTCAGACTGTCAGCGGCTGCGATGTCCAGAGCACCCAAGGGAACCTCTGTGTACTCTCCAGGCCTTTCTGCTGAGAACAAGCCACATGACAAACACTGCACACGGGGGGAAAGCATCCTGTAAACAAAACACGCAAGTGACTCCTCTCTCACAGCTTTTCAGACCTTGGTTATGCATCGCTGAATGGGAAGAACGGGGGCACGACAGCAAAAGGAATTATTGCTTCTAAATTGCTGACATTGTATTCTGTGACTAAACATTTGTACGTCTTGAAAATCTTGAAAGTTAAAAGTCAGCGTGTGTTTGATCATTCTGAATAAGGTCTGGTTTCACATGAAAACGGAGCGATAAAAAGAAGTTTTGAAGCCCTTCCACAAATTCCGAGATTTTAATCTGCTCCAGAGTTCCCTCTGAGCATGTGGTCGTGAGCTCCCTCACAAGTGCGTTTCCAGTCCAGACAGATTTACAGCTCTGTGTGTGTGTGGATTCATTCCAGTTTTGATGGTTGCCCTTACTGAACCCTCACAGATCCTCAATGCCCTTTGAGAGTTTTTTTTTTTTTTTTTTGCATTCTTACCCTGACTGGTTCCTTACAATAATTATATGCATAAACATATACTGGGTGTTTCTTTTTTGCCTCCTGATGTAGAGTTTTTGACAGAACATCAACCAGAGTTTACAGACAGAGGAGATGTTAATCTTAAAGTACATATTAATTAAACACAGATGAAATTCGTTCTAATGCAACTGTTAATTTTCACGCTTCTCAGTTAAGGCACCTTGTCTAACAAGTTTCAGAAATGTATTAATAAAACCCTCCAAGCGTAAATATTGTCACACTCACCTTCCCGCGTCTCCACCAAATCCATCGCATTTCCCTTTTTGTCCTGGTCAGGTGACAGCCACGAAGACTCTTCAGTGTCATTTCCATTCTGGATGATTGATTCAGACTCCAAACTCTGCAAGGCAGAAATTCTGAATACATATCTGAGACATAAATGAGATGTCATCAGCATCTGCATCCTCCAGAATATCAAATCATGACCCATACAGACATTTTAGACCATTGCTTCAAGCCACAGGAGGTTGTTTCAATGACGTGTCCCATTTATCTGCCCATTAAATCTATGAAGTATTTAAACAAACGTACTCCATAAACATGCTTTGAGAATTACGTTATCCCGGACTCCTTCTTCATTCTGCTAACTTCTACGTGTGTTGTTCTCGGACGGATCGGGGCTGGTCTGTCGCTCTGGGGAGGGCGACAACGATTTTGTATTTCCTTAGATTGTACACAACGTCCCTGACTCAAATGAGCATCAACCCCTCTGAGGTCCTCAGAAATATACTTTATTTGTGCCATAATTAGGGCTGGAAAATGCAATTTGAAATAATGCAATTAGCATTAGTTGCAAAGGCTGGAATTATTTCATATACATTATATTTTTTGCTCATTTTTTTGTGTTGTTAGTGACAGTGACATCGGATGTAAAAACACAGGAAGATAAGCAACTCTGTTACTTCCTGGTTAAAGACATGCTGGTTATCAATACAGTTACTAAATATGGGCTCATCAGATTTCTTGGTAAAAGAAATGCGATACCCTCTCACGTCCATTTTTGTCAAACATGTCCACAAATGTGATGAGAGGATTGACCTTTGATAAGATCACGTTTGGAAATAAAACAGAAGACCTGCTCAACCTTGATCGTTACAGCATTTATCAAAAACAGCTTTAATGTAACCTTCAAACTAACTTCAAAACCTAAAGGTTTGTACGTTTTTGGCACTCACAGATGTGTAATATTGGTTTATATTTTGTCAGTAAATCATGTTCAAGCAAAATACTGTTTTAGAATTTGTTTACCTGAGAAGTTTTTGGAAACTGAGCCATGTTTTACTTTGTGCTTATGCAGATGGATATACAGATAGAAAGTTAAGTGTGGCTCTGAAAAGACGATTTGTTCATATTTTAGCTGTCGAACGGCCAAAGCAGGGGACATTTTTAAATCATTCTAAAGGGTAAGACAAACCAAGAGACTGTTACTGCTATAAAAATGTGATTTTCAAGCGAATCAGAACGTATCACTCACATGATCTCCGGTGTTCTTGGCTTGCAACCTTGCTTCTCCACCGTTTTCATGCTTGACAAGAAAAAGCAAAACAATTTAAAAAAAAAACAAAACAACTCTTTGTCTTACATGTGAAAATAGCAAATGCTTGACACGATGTAGGATGATGATTAATGTGCTCTAGATTTAAAACAATAACTACTGAACTAAAAGCCTCACACCTTTGCAGAATCTTGTGTGGACAGACTGGAAATCTGGATTTTCTTGCCTCCTTCATCCTCTGGTTTCGCCACACAGCTTTTGCTCTTTATTGAAGCGGTTTCTGTGGCAGACTCGACTTTTTTATGGAATAACGCTTTCTCCTGAATTTGAACAGAAACAAAGCGGTAACAAGATTTAAGACCAGACAACAATAAGAACTGTAGCACCACAGTGAAATTATGTGCAATTTAGACAATTTAAAAACGACGACAAAACAACCTCTTACCGCAGTTTGAGTGTTCTCTGCAAAGTTTTCACACCTCTCTAATGTGTTGACTGATGAATGACCCAGTTTCCTCTTTTTTGCAACTACTTTAAACATAGAGAAACATAAACCATGACAGGATTAGTTTCAAAGTAAAAAAGGACACTCCAGGTCACTACATTTGATGATTTCACCAGGCAACGAGCGTGGGTTTTCTAAAACTACAAACCGGTTTCACAGTCAGAGGAAAGGCAGGAGGAGGATCCTGACTGGGTCACAGATGTAGAGGGAGCCTCGACGTGCATTATCTGATGAACAAAAAAGGTTCAGACTGGAAAGCCGGTGCAAAAAGGTTTCACTGTTGTCGCTTCAACAAAATCCCTTTTCTCACCTGTCCAGGTGGAGGCCTGTTCATGGTCTTACGGGCCCGGTGGATCTTGGGTGGGCCAGGGGAGGCCGACGGTGGAGAAGAAGCCGTGACAGAGGAGGGAGGAGGAGCAGGTGGGAGGCTGGATTTACTGTTAGAGGGGCCTGAAACGCTCATCTTCGCCCGGCCAGGGGACAACGAAGAAGATGCGGAAGGGGAGGATGATGATGAAGACGCTGATGAAAGGGACTTAACTGCATGACCTGTAAAAAAGTATTAAAACTTGTTCATTAAAATGACAAAAATATTTGAAAAGAATTTCTTCATGTGTTAACATCTATAATAGATGCATAAATGCATACAAGATTACATCAACTATGAGCTATTTTTATATTAGACCACTGGGACTCTGATCTTTCAAATATCTGCCCATGTTTTGTAAAATTACATTAATTTGTTGAGATTTTCCAGCATCAGGAATGGAAAAAGCTCACCCTTTGGTAACATCAGAAGCATGTTATATAAGAAGTCGATCAGAGACTGATCATTGTATTCAAATCTTACCTGTAGCAGGTTTGTTCAATGGGGAGGAGGTGAAGGACCTCTTGTCTTCATCCTCTGCAGTTCTAGCAGCATCTTTCAAAGGCTGCTGCAGTGACAGCAATGGTGCCACACTGTCCGTGAGTTGCGTCTTGTTGGCAGCAGCAGATGTTGTGAGGGGCACATCATCTAGGAAATAATCAAAGCAGACAACGAGTTTCAAATAGTACTGACAGGGAGTGAAACACAAAGTCATTTAAAAATTCTGCGAATTTGCCCGCGTTGAATGCATAGTTTTAAAAGACTTCAGTCAGCTGTGGACTTACCTTCTTTTACTTGACTTGGTCCTGGAAACGACTCTGTTGGTGCTTCTGTGTCGTCTGTTTTAGCGTGCTCCTGAAAACAAATAAGTGCTCTGGGTTAATTATTTGCAGTTCACTCTATCTGAGCTAAAGCAGTCGCAGCAAGATGCCTTTAAAATGTATCTACAGTTTCTTGGGAAGATTTAAGCAAATGCAATCATCATAAATGACTGCTATTGTTTAGCAAAAGGAAAACAGGCATGTGACAGACCTAATATTTCCATTGGTATCACAGCTGCAGTTTAATGGCATCAACTGTTTGTGTGGAGGCACTTCATTTCTGACATTAGACTATTTCATGTTAAATTCATTTATGTGGATACATTGTGGCTTTAAGACTTGAAGGTGATCATTTGACAGATTTGCAGCAAAAAAAAAACAAACAAACAAAAAAAAACAAAACAAGGTGGGGATATAAATGTATGGAAAAGGGGAAAATGTAAGAATAAATGGAAGATTACAGAGTGTGAAGGCCATTTGGGTTTCCAAATATTCTTGTGACATTTCATTTC
>JBAMYA010032915.1:0-15834 GCA_037176975.1 Arrhamphus sclerolepis | reverse complement strand
TGTATGAATTTTCAGGAGTTTGTGAGATGTTGGCAACGGTGTCTGTAATGTAAGTATCTTTCATCAACTTCAGGGCTCAGAGCCAGCACTGAAAGTGAGGCTTTAATCTCAACTTCAACTTTATGGCTTGCGCAATAGAGCATTTGTAGAGGAAAATCCCATCTTTAATTTGCTGTAGACCTCTGTCTGCTGCATTTTAGTAAGTACTTTGGTTTATGAAGTGAAAATAGACAATACTTTTTAGTTCTTATATATTTTAAGCCTGTTGCTGAAAGCTACTTAACTGAGGTCCAACAATGACTTCATACTGAAACTGAGAATCGTAATTTTGTAAATGGAAAATGGTAATGAAAATAGAAGAAAAAGAAAACTTTTTTTTTTAACAAAGAAGCTAAATAAACTTAAAAGATTGACAGACATTCCTATTCATATTGCCTTACTAAATCCAGATAAATGGTTGGAACAGAGTCAGAGTCACTTATTACTTTTGCTGCACTTTGGTAAGATTTAAAAAGCAGATGCTTAAAAAAGATTGACGCTTTCGACCCATATTGGGGTCAGGTGGCTACCGGCTAGAGAAGATTAGTTTTAGTGTTCCTCAATCCTGACTTACACATTTTGCTTTCATTTACGGTTGTGAGATCTGTTTTCCTGTGATTTTGACTTTAAATCCTCCCAGTCAAATTCAACCAGTCCAAGGAAATACATAAAGGGAAATTTTCTGGGCAAAATCATGCGGGCACATCACATTTATGGTTATAATAATAAGAAAAGACCACGTCAAAACACCATGTTCCGTTTTTTTTTTCCGTTTCACAGAGCATTCTTTGTGCATCAAAGAAAAACCCAGTCATGGAAGAGGTGTCTGATATTTTCATGTGTCATGGAACCTACCAGGGCTAAGGGTGTTAAATTTTCCTTCTCTGCCTTTGGTAAGGCTGGTCTGAAGAAGCACAGAAGCAATTGTCATAAAAGCACATGAACAGATCTTGAGCACAAGAGCCATAAAGACTTATGGCCTATCACACCAGAAAAGACCCCAGGTTGTTAAGATGCCCTTGAGACAGTTCATCATATACTAGCAGGGTGTAATGTCGGGTTCACGCCAAACAATTTTATCCTTCTCAGACGAAAGATTGGTAATTGTAAGAAAAATGTTCCAACGTAGCTCAAAAATGGTGGTGGTAGATCTCACAGTGAGACAGGAGCAAAGATGAAAGAACCTTGAGACCAAAGACAGGCTGCGACATATATCAGCAGTGTCAGAAATTTGGAGGAATCATCTCATAATAAATGGGAAGAATGATGTGCAATTCAAATAAAGTAGAAAGACACCTCTTTCTCTTGATTTTATTAATTTTATTTTCAAAGTACATGAACACCACTATGACAACACTAACTTTAGAGTCATTGGTGCATTAGTATGTTAGCAACTACCTGCTAATGACATGATGACACTGAGTTTAGATCCTGAAATAAATTCAGATTTATTTCTGTTGTAGCCACCATTCAACGTATGTTCAATCACACAGTGTAAAATGCTGTAAATAAATTATCTACTACATATGTATAATATTAAAACTGTAAAAATCAAAAGATGCAGGCAGGAAAGGTATACACGGAACGCCAGAACCAAGCAGCTGGAATAATGTTCTAGAACATCTGTAGTGAGTCTGGGCTGGGGTCCCAAAATCAAGTTGGGGAATATCTCCAAGAGTGGTGGACAATGAAAAAACAGAGATCCTGCAGCACATTAAAAAAAAAAAAAAAAAATGTAGGGACATCAGACTAGTTCATGTTCTTGTTCCTTAATATTAGCATAGCATAAGTAGTCGTGCTTAATATATCAAGTGATGAACATTTTTATATGACGGCTGAGTGGAAATTTCTTGTATCACATAAAAAAGGTTTGCCTTTCAGGTATGTTTCATCCTCTCACCTTTAACTATATGACATTAAATGACAGTGAGGGGAAAACAAAAACAAAACAAAAAACAAACATGAAGAAGACTTTCTCTTAGATAATCAGGAACTCAGTCATGCAGAGGAGAATGATCAATCCCTCCATCTTCTGTTGGTGTTGTGAGATTATTAGACTGATTCATATTTGCATAAAAGCAAGAATGCAGCAGTCACAAGTCTCATTTTTGTTGGTATGGTTATATTTTGTGTTTTCTTTTGTTTTAAACCCCTCTACTGTGTGCATGTATGTGAGGCAGAGAGGAGGACAGACTGTAAGCTCTGTGATTGGCCAGTCTCAGAAGATTTATTGGTATTATTACATAAATCTCATTCTTAATTGTTAATTTACATTTGTCTGAAGTTCATAAGACAGTTTATGTTAAATCTATGCAATTGAAATGGATTGAAATTTTTGAAATACTTGACTTGACATAACCGATATGAATCTTACAAGCGATATGAATCGATATGAATCTTACAATTAGTCAGCTGAGTCTACTTTTCTGCAAATCATTCAAGAGAAACTGAAAATTGTAAACTATGAAAATTATTATGAAATTATGAAACATAATGAAACATTATGAAAATAATCATGAGATTTATTTGCATTGTTTCCAACATATTTCACAACATTCTTTTATCAGCCCCTTTACAGCCATGAAAGGGGATCATTTTTTAATCTATTAATTAATTTATTTATTTATTGTAATATTTGCTGTTTAGTTTATGGTGTAGTGACTTGAGGTTGGAAACATTCTGACCTGCACCTCAATGCTTTGCACATCTTTAACAATAGAATAACCATTTTGACCATTATTACTCCTCAAGCAAAAATGGTCAGTGGAATGTAATCGTATAACCACATACATTATATACCCTGTCAGACATAGCAGCATGCCTCACAGGCCCTCTCAATTTCTAACTTTTCAAATTGTGTTTGTGTGTGCGTATTTATAAAGTATATATAAGTGATGTATGAGCAGGAGAGGCAGGGGAGGCAGAGCCTCACCTGTCAGGGATGATGGCAGAGAGAGGACCAAGACACTGCAGAGGGAGCTGAGGGTTAAGATTAAGGAGGGGAAAAGAGCCTACAGAGAAAAACTAGTAGAACAGCTGCAGCAGGATGATGTGAGGCAGGTCTGGACTGGAATGAAGAAGATCACCAGTATGGAACAGAAGGGGGCTCTCCTGCTGGATGTGAGCAGGACTTTGCAGAGGAATTAAACCAGTACTTCTGCAAGTTCGACTCCCTCAACCTCCACTGCTTAAGGTCTGTGGCTCACGCCTCCACCTTTTCTCCACCACCCTCAATCTTGTCACACCACCTCTTATCACCTCACAAAGTGTGTCCCCTCCACCTTCCCCAACCACAACACCTCTCACACTCCAAACGTATCAGGTCAGGATGGAGCTGGCCAAGCTAAGGGTGGATAAAGCAGCTGAACCGGACGGACTGAGTCCAAGACTCCTGAAGAGACTTTACACATCTGTTCACATGAGTCTGCGTCTTCAGAAGGTCCCCACCCTCTTTAAAACCTCATACGTGGTCCCAATACCCAAAAAGAACAGGCCTGTTGCTCTCACTTCACAAATAATGAAATTTAATTAAAAAAAAAACAAAAAACTATGAGATGGAAGCCTTGATAAAAGTATGGTTTTGTGCAATTTGTGCAAGAAAAGAGTTTGCAGACCACCACAGCACTTCAACCCTATGGTACCATCAAAATACAAAGCATGATGCAGTGAGCACAGAAACCACTGGAACTGTGGTGCTGCGTTCCATTTGTATTGGGAGGTCGTGATTTCGGAGTTCCGAGTGAGAAATTTCAACTGGAATGCCCCATTTTGAAATGTGTGTTGGAAAGTCGGAAAATCCTCACCACCCCCAAGTTGACGATCGAAGATGGCTGCCCCGGGTGTAGGATTGAGGTTAGCGCTAGCAGTCCCCATCCGAGTATGAGCAAGAGGTGCTGGCAGGCCAAACTCGATCAAACGACTGGCTTTGGGTTAGGATTTTTGGTCCAAATACAAAACATCATGCAATTAAAATGTGATTAATGGAGATTAATTAATTACAAAGCCTCACATTAATTAGATTATCTTTTGTAAATTGAGTCCCACACATTCTATATACACACACATATATACATATGTATATACATATGTGCATATATATATATATATATATATATATATATATACATACATATATATGTGTGATCTTTGGTGTTGTTCCTGGGATCTGCTGGAGCCAATCTCCAGTTTGGAACTTACAGCCTCGAGAGTTCTGATCACTAGTGGCACTACTCTACTTTTTACCTTCAAGATCTTTTCTATCTCTTCTCTTCTATCTCTTCTTCCAATCCTTTGTGTTTCAGGGGCAGCCAGATAATATTTGCTATTCACTTCCTGTTTAGATTTCCACTAACTGATGAATATGTCTCTTTTTGAAATGAAATCTGAGATCTGAATATTCCTGAGAGTCAGTTAAGAGCAGCTGTGTATTGTTACCTCATTAAGCTGTGATTGGTCAGAGCTGGTCTCTGGCAGCATTTATAAACCCTCATCTTTGTCTCTTCCTTCACTGCCAACTTTCACCATGATGACTGCAGGGTTCTTCCTGAGGTATGAGACAAGGTGGTGTTTTAAACAGTTTTTCAAAGAGATTATGACATGTGTTTTCTGTGCTTGTCTTCAGGATTTCCCTCTTAGCGTTGCTGACTGTGGCTGCATCTGGGTCTTTTCATAAAGGTAGCTGTCAATTGTCAACATGCAAATTATTTTTTATTATTTTTTTTTATCAATGGCAATTTTATTTTTTTTCCTGTTGACATCAGGCTCCAAATCCCCTCAGCAGAGCAGCAGTGGCTCCAGTGGTCCTTCAGGTGGTTTTGCTTCTCATCGGGGAGGAGCCAGTAGCCTCTTGAGACCTGTGTCTTATGGCGCTTCAAGAGATGTTGCTGTCCCTGTACTAGTGCAAAATCCCAGTCCCTCCCAGCTTGTTGCTGTTCAGGTAGATCCAGCTCCCAGTGGTCAGAGCTCTGCTGTTCCTGTTGGATATGCTGGAATGTCTGGTTCAGTGGTGTCAGTTCCAGCAGGATATGCTACCACTGGTTCAGTTTTACCTGTCCAGGCAGGCTATGTGGTTTCTGGTCCAGTGGTGCCTGCTCTGGTGGGCAATGTGGGTGCTACCCAAGCAGGTGCTTCTCAGTCTGGTCTAACAGGTAACATTGTGAAACATAACAAATGGATTCTAAACGGCATGTTTCTAACATGAAACTTCTCCACAGAGCCCAGGTGGGCTGTTGATCCACAACTGGTCCCTGCTGAGGAAGGATCAGCTGACAGCCAGGCCTTTGGTTCTGGTTCTGGTGACTCTCTCTATGCAGCCCCTCAACTACCCTCTGGACCTGTCCTCCAGTCAGGGGAAACATCCAGTGTTGTGAAGGAAGCTGAACTGGGGAACTACCAGCAGCAGATGGAAGAATTTGGCTACCCAGCTGACCCCCTGGTGTCTGGACAGGGATTTGGCAGCTTGGTGGTTCCAGCCTCTGGTCTAGGTGGCTACTGGGGTTCCCCTTATCCTGACTTTGACTACAGGCTCCTGTATGGCATGTACCCTCGTGGCACCTACAGTACCTTCAGCCAGCACCATGAGAAGGGCAAAGACTACTCCCAATCCATCCACTACTTGAAGGAACATGAAGATGGAGGCCAGGGTCAGGTCCAGCAGAAAAAGGTCTTCCAAGCTGCCTCCTAGAGTTCTGGGAAATTTCTCAACCTATTGTGCTGAATATGTTCAGTGAACTGTAGTTCTTGAAATTGTGACTCAATTTCTTCCTGGAATAAATTGAGAACCAGTTCAAGTACTTTGTAATGACTTAAAGCTGATCTCTTCAGAATCTGCACACATGTCCTGTTTGCATTCCTCCCCTCATCCACTGGCACTTGTGTGAAACTTCAGTTGCCGTGTTGGCTAGCATGCAGGTTTCGTAACAGTAGGGGTAACTTGAATTTCCCTCAAGTTAAAGGGGTATGCTGCTAAATTCCTGACATGGCTTTACTACAAACGAGCCAATGCACATTCAAGTCTAAATACTGCCAACTTTTTGAATTGGCTAACAAGCGTGTTCTCTAAACTGCACTTGAAAGACTTGGGGAAACTTCATGACTTTAAAACTTTGGGGAAATAGGAAATTTTTGCAACATCATGGCAATTCAAGTTTTTCCTACAATTTTTGTTCTAAAATGTTAAATCTTAAACTACACTAGTGAAATGACTTTACACAAACCAGCCACTTTGTCATTGAATCAGTGAAATATCAAGCTTGTAAATTGAAGCTGAGGTGACACTATAAAACAGCTTCCTGACATAAACATTGAACACAATGTTGAGCATGACCTTGCAGTCCAGTGCACAGGAAATTGATTCTCAAGTGACATGCAAACCTGAATCAGATGTTGAGTCTGAGCTGCAGCAGTTCTGGGAATGATCCAGAGTTCCTCAAAGGTTTTTCAGTTATCCAGAGATGCTGGGAAATCTTGAAGTCACTGCTAATTGAGCTTCAGATTCAGTTTGTTTTTTTTTTTTTTTTTTCTCTTCAGCACTGTCAATGTTTCATGGGTGCTATCAGTGAAGACAAATTTAAATGGTGTCAAACTCGTGGGCCAAATCCTGCCAACCACTTCTGTCTGGCCCACAAGAGTCTGCAAAGATGAGATTTCAAAGCTACTGCTCATTTGATTCTGTTCTGACATCCAAAAGTTGAATACCTAA
Source organism: Arrhamphus sclerolepis (assembly GCA_037176975.1). Lineage (NCBI taxonomy): Eukaryota > Metazoa > Chordata > Actinopteri > Beloniformes > Hemiramphidae > Arrhamphus > Arrhamphus sclerolepis. The sequence continues at coordinate 9,095 of JBAMYA010032915.1, read as the reverse complement.
GGCAAGAGCACCTGGCTAACAAGTCAGTTTGTTTTTTAACAAATTTTTGAAAAGGTTTCTCATTTTTATCAAAACTAAGATTTCCTTTAGTCCCACAGCAAGAGAAACAAAGTAATATAAACAGTATATTCAATTTTTAATTTACATGTATTACTGAAACAATTGCTTTTAGGACTATTTTTTTCATATCCAATTATAAAATGTTATTTTCCTTTGAACAAATGACAATTTTAAGTTCGTCTAGTAGTCAACATTTGTGTATAAGTCTGGGGGAAAAAAAAGTCTGAATCTTGCACAATTTCAAATTTTAAAACAATTTTTTTTTTAACAAAAAAAACTTTCAAAAATTTGCAGTTAGATTAAAAAAAAGCTGCAAAATGCTTTTTTTTTTTTTTTTAGATTTTGCACAAAAGTTTAAATTGTAGAACAATTTTATGATTCTTGTAATTTTGTCAATATGTTGTAAAAAGTTGATATTTTCCAACAAAAAAACGTGTAGTTTTAAATTAAAAAGTCACAATTTTGAAAATGGTGATATTAGTACAATAGCTGGAAACGGCATACAAACTTTTCATAATGCTACTTTCATGCTTTTTTTTCTTGCCAGGTGCATTGATTTGATGTTGTTCAAGTGGTAATAATTCACTAACCAGCTGCTCTCCACCTCAATTATTCACCAAATATGCACTATATCACCAGAAGTATTCGCTCACCCATCCAAATAATCAAAATCAGGTGTTTCAATTACTTCCATGGCCACAGGTGTATAAAATCAAGCACCTAGGCATGCAGACTGTTTCTACAAACATGAAGACAAATGAGAAATGGGGCTGAATTTTGAGCTTTTTTGTGTGTGTGCTCTCTGTGACTTTAAAATTGACATCAGGGAAGGTGAAGGGCAAGAGGCGACGGTGATGACAGCGTCAGGAGCTAGAAAAGAAGATTGCATTGATAGAAACATTAGTTCGCCACAACAAAAATGAGACACTGAGGAAGAGAAGACAGAAAGCAACAGAATGAGTTGCTTTCTCCTTTAAATACATAAGATGTTAATTATTTTACAAGCTGTGTTTAGTTCCTGCTGTCAGCTGTGATGTCTCTCAGACCATCAGTTTGTCAAATACAGGCAAACCCATCACTGATGACTGCCTCCCTGTTGAGTCAGATCCACACTAACATGATGTCCTTGCCATCTGGAGGACGGTTAACAAACCCAACGTTACAAGAGCAGGTACCCGAGTGAAAGCGACGCAACAAGATCTGCACATGCTCTGATTCTGGCAAACATTCAGCATCCTAATCAAGCTGATTATTTGTGCTAAGCTAAGTTAAATTTAGCCATCATCCTCAGACACAGTGGTGTCACTCTGACGCACGTGTGACATTACATAACATAAATATCCTCAAAAAAAAAAAAAAAATCTCTCATTTGTTTTTGGTCCAAACAGAAAATCCAATCTGGCTCAAGTTTATTTAGCATAAGTGACACAAACCTTTCCTCTTCCAATGTTAATTCAAGTCTGAGTTAAATAAAGTGTTCTTTCTGTGTGATTGGAAAGAAAATAGTTTTTAATCAGTGCTGTTGATTATTCAGTCTCCGAAGCTTCTAGCAGTTATTCGTAATAAGTGACTCTGGAGGGCGTTTTTTCATTTAGCTAATGCATCCGTAAACGGTCCAACACCAAACATACATTATTTATCTGGAAAATCAACTTATGAAAAAGCTTTACGTACGTGTGTGTGTGAGAGAGAGAGAGAGAGAGAAATACTTTCACAAAGAATAAATACCAACAGGCCAACTTGAAATAAAGTGGCCAACTGCTGTGTGCAGCTGTAAGAGGACGTGAGCAGCATCTGGTCACAGATGTGCGAGTGTGTCAAACTGAGCATCCAGTATAAAGTGATATCTTGTTTCTTATCAATCAAAGTGGCTACAAACCTGTGTCATTAATTGGACTCCAGGTGTGCTAACAACTGACTCAAATTAGCTTCAGTTTAGGTCATTAGTCTCTGGCAGTGTAGTCCCTGGAGGGCCACAGCCTGCATGTTTTTGGTGTTTCCCTGCTCTAATGTCGCGTTCACATTGTACGGGTTCAGCTGTCTCAGAAGAAAGATCAGAATCGCATGAAAAATGGTATATCGTTGCTCAAAAACAATGGTGATAGAAGATAGATAAAGATCGAACCTTCTGGAGACCAGAGATGGCTGAGACAAATATCAGCAGTGATCATCTCAGAGTGTGACAACCTGTTGCTGCCTCTACGTTCTCTGTCAGCTAACCAACCAATAGGAATGCACCATGAAATAACATAAACATCAGCACGTTTACACACCACAGTAGAAACAACAGCGCCAGATAGAAATAGGAAGAAAAATGTGAGGATGAACTTAAATAAAGAAGAAAAATGGCCCATTTTTTTATTGATTTTATTTATTTTCTTTTCAAAGCACACCAGCACCCCTGTGACGACATTAACTTTCGAGTAATTGGTGCATTAATACATTAGCAGCAACCTGATAATGACGCAACACATGATGAAATACTCTGATTTATTTCTATTGTAGCTTTGAGTCTTATGTTTAACCACAAAGAGTAAATTGATTAGGCGATCTACTGATTCGCATTGCACAATGTGACTTGAATTAGTCTCATATGATTTAAAAAAAAAAAAAAAAAAAGAAATCCTTCAGTGTGGACCCAACATTAGTTTTTCCTTCAGGATGTTTGATGACATAAGCAGATTGTTTCTATCTGTTAGTGTGACTTCAGTAAAGATCAGGGGTTTGTTTCAGAAATCAGGTATGTTGAACCTGAACTCGGAGAAACTTCAAAGCGAGGTTGCTTAACCCTGAGCTAGAGGGTTCAGATGAGCTGGTTTCAGGGACTGAAATCATTAATAGTCTGTTACACTGAAAATAGTGTGTTTAACTTTATTCAGACAAGTTTTTTAAGTTAACTATCTTACATCAGGTTTTCTCGAGTTTTCAGTGGGTGTACTTACCTACATAATTGTGTCATTCAGTTATATCTATGCAGAATAAATCTCATGCATAACATGAGTCTTATTTGGTCTTATTTTCCCTCTATTTACACCTTAGAGCATAACTGTAACAGCTGAGTCAATATCTATTATACCAACATCTATACACATGCAACTACATGCACAGTATATGTCTCAAGATAAAACATCATTTGAATCTCATTGAATAATTACAATATTCTCTTAAATGCTACCTGGTTAGTGACTTAACTAGTGGCTTTAACCAGATTAGCTATGCATATCCTTAAGTATCACATTTTGTCTGAATGAGAAGGGTTTCATCGACACTGTCATCTTTGAAAACATACACATTTGTATATTTGCAGCACGTTGTTTTGTGTCCTGAGCATCAACTTTTTTTTAATGAACTGATTAAAAGAGCAATGTTTCCAGCCTTGTGACTGTGTGTTTTTCCACATTCGCCACTGGGATTTTCAAAAGATTTATTTTTGCTCAGGAAATATGGGAATAGTTTGAATCCAGGAGGGGTTTTTTTTTGTTTTGTTTTTTACCCTTTCAGTTTATGTGAAAAAATCTAATTTCTTAATTTAGGTCCACATATACCACCAGAGAGAGACCAAGAACTGCCTTTAAATCAGATTCCCACATGTCCAAATGTCAACTTTTTTGGAGGATTTTTTTTCTGTCTTCAGTACCGTTCGTACTATGATATACTATACCAGTCTCAACTGCACTATTTCTTTTTTTCTTTCTTTTTTAAGATGCTTTATGAAAGTTTTTGTGCTTGGATTGTGTGTGAATTGCTTGTAAATCCAACACACAAGATAATACAGAATTGAAAATGTCATATACATACTGTATGTCTATATATATATAATATTATTTTGTAATACCCTTTGAACTGCAATTCAATAAAATGTAAAAAATAAAATAAAATTTTAAAAAAAGAAAGGAAAAGAAAAATTCACGTTCATCACCTTAATGGAAGAAATGTAGGAAAAAAATCTTCATTGTTATCTTAGCTTATTGCTTTCTCATGGTGGGAATTTTAAAGACATTTTGGGTGAAAAGAAATACAAAAACAGTATTAGATCATTATTTTAGTCCCTATTTGATGCAAATCCAGCAATGAAAGAGAAAAAAGACAGATTTCCCCATAAATATCCAAGACCAAGAGCTGAGACATTTCAGTCATGGGCAACAGCACCACCTATAGGAACTTTCAGGAAGTGGCGGAGAAAAATATGAACTGAAAGTTGTCTCCTCTTCTCCCTGATCATCATAAAGCTCCCATTGTGTTAAAGAAGAGACAGCAAATGCACGTGGGATCATAAAACAGGATGTTCAATAAAATTATACATCTGGATGCATTAAAATCCAGACAAAAAATTAAAAGGAAAAGAGAAAATGTTCTGCAGCATATGAGAGTATCTGACAATGAAACACAAAATCTTATGTACACAGAAAAGGAGAAAGAAAGAAAAGAAAGAAGAGGGAGATATAAAGTTAAGGCTTTGAAATAAAGGATGAGGGATTAAAATAAAAGAGGCGAGCAAGAGGAAGATGGGGGGAAAGTATGAGAAGAAAGGAATTTGTGGTGAAGGAAAAATGAATATAAAAATACAGTAGAAAAGAAAAATAAGTGAAATATAAAGAAGAATGAATAACTTCATAGAGAAAACATATAAACAGAGTAATGACAGTACTGTATTTGTGATCAGTGTTGTGTTGCGGTTAAGACCTCCAGTAAGTTTGACACTTTTGTGAAAGTCAACACCTCCTCTGTCTCATCGGCTTGCCTCATTACCCTGCAGAGCAAATGTTAGACTGTTCCCTGTCAGGGGGAATCCAAGAGGTGGGGGGGTGGCAGAATGGATGCAGAGAGCCTGCAGGCTCCATGTCACTCACATCAGCAAATGTGTCAGTGTATTTGACACGTGTCTGATATGTATGTTACAGACACACAAACACAGACATCCAAAAATACACTCACACTCTTCAATTCTGCTTCATAGCCAAGGGCCCTCTGTTGGCTATTCCCTCATTTCACACACTTTACAGCTGTAGCCTGAGGCAGCTAAGAAGCCATCCGCCTCCATCAGAACACACACACACAAGCCCAACGAGCAGAAACACTGTATCCCAGTTACACGAGCATGCACAGTTTAATGAGAAATATGCACATATGCATGGACATGTTTATGTGTGTGACTGAAATGCCGGCCCACATCTGTCTTCTGAATAAGAAAAATCAGTAGAGATTTGGTAAGCCGGGATGGAGATGTGTGTTGAACATGTGGTTCAAAGGTTTTAAGTATATTGAGAACAGACCATATGAAATGCCATGATTCAAATAAGAGAAATAGATTATCATGTTGTGGTACCTTTGCAGTGCATTGAGCTACCTGCTTCCTCTTCGTACAGCTGTCTTGATCAGGAGCTTGGTGGAAAAACACCATTATCTGGTAGCAGGAAGTATCAGTACTGGTACTGAAACTTGATCAGTCCTTACTGAAGACTACTGTCTTCATTTCAGCACACAAAAAGCAGTTTTTTGACCAAAGTATGTCAAAGAAAAGCACAATTCTGTGTTCTTCTGTGGTTTAGGCTCATTGCAAGAGCTGTGGTGAATATGAATGTGTCTTGACCAGTTTTGGTTCAACTGAAAGTACACATACATGATTAATTCAGTTCCCAAATGCATTCATCTGGGTATATTTATCCAACTATGAATAAGGAATTCAGTTCAGTGGGGGACTAACATATTTAGTCCAGGCAGGTGAATGTAGTAATTGGACATTTTCTCTAACAGCTCTCTGCACCAACCCTGCAACACAGCATTTTGTAAAATTGGGTCAATGTACAGAAATATTTGGCATTATTGTACAATGTCTCAGTGATTTTTTTTTCTGTTTATCTATTTGCAGCCTCTATCATGTACTCTTATCAACACTGCACATTGAGAATCAAACTTAAGTGAAGAGAAATTCTCAATTTATTCAGTAGGAGCATATGCAACTTATTCCACTTTTTCTAAAACATATTCTTGTAGATGTGACTTATATCACAGCAGCTCAGTGGGGTAAAACAGTTTTGTGTGTGTGTGTGTGGAATAAAACTATTTGAATAAAAGCTCAATGTACTTTAGATAGAATAATAAATTATGCTGGATGTGCCTGTGATCATGACACCAGACAAGAGACCACCAGTGCAAAAATTCAAGATGGCAGCTTGCTGCTAGAATAAACACACAAGTAGAAATATTTTCTACAAAACCTTCGTATTCTCACCATATAACTGCCCAACTATCAAACAACTCACCCTGGAAGATCTGGAGGATTATATAGACATTTACTTTATCTGATAAGAGAGACTCTCTGGTCTGGATTCCAGGATCGCGCTGATAGAAATCATGCACAGAGTTCCAGCAGCTGCGGGAAAGTTCGGGATTCTGCAAAGAACAGATCAACGCTGGTTAAAGAAAACAATTCTCTCCAAGCCTCTGTTTCATCACTGACCGAACTAACTAAACTCCAAACTGTAACCAAAGAAAAGAAGGAGATGAAAGAATCTCTTCTCGAGTTACAGTTGTGCAGCATGAGGGATAACCTTGTTTTCTCTGGAATTCCTGAGCAAACCAGAGATGAAAATCCAGACCAGATGATCAAGGACTTCATGGTAACACAGCTAAAAATCCCCGCAGATGCTGTTAAAGAGACCAGTTTCCACCGAGTTCGTCATATCAAACATAAAAATCCAGCAGACAAACACCCACATCCTATTGCGGGACAGTTCGAACACTTCAACAACAACAGCATGGAAAAAAATGAGTTGATCTGACTACAGCCTGAATGATCATTTTCCTCATGAATTCCCAAACAGAAGGAAGGTTCTTTTCCAGATCAGGAAGCAATACATGCGAGAAGGAAAAAAGGCAGTAGTTGCGTTTGACAAACTTTACATTGATGGTCAGATGTTCCGTGACAAAAAAAAACACTCCGTGGATCTTCTAACTTGCAACCCATCTAATCACAAACTTGCAATATCTATAAATCATACTGCTCTGTAGAACTTCACCTTGGTTTCTAAAATTACACTTAATTATTTCTCTCTCCATTTTTTTCTCTTTTTCTAAAGTGATTAGTCTGCTGTTCTCTGTCTTGTTTTGCTCTCTTCTGTTCGTCTCTGTCCATTTTGTTTCTCACCTCTTTTCTGCTTTCTAATACATTTATTCAGACAAACAACACACCTTACACACACTCACACACACATTTCACACCCACACTAGCACCTGTCCAGATTGCCACACAAACAGATTTTCAGGCTTTTATAAACGGCAGGCAGCAATAGTCTAACAGTATAAATTCACTCAAGTTTGTAAGTTGAAATATTTGAGCAATAAATTCACATGTAAAACTAAAATAAAATAAAATATTTGATCATATAAATGAATTGCAACCCAACATATGTCTCTTCCAAGAAATACAGATCTCCAAATCTGACCTTCAAACATTAAGGACGTGACAATTTAGCCACATATTAGCTGCTAATTTCAGCAAAGAGGAGCCACAATTTTAATCCACAAAAAAGTCTCATTTATCCTTAATAATTACAATTACAATTCCTGAGGGATGATTCATAAATAATAATATCATAATAGACAACATTCCAATAATAATAGCCAGAATTTATGGACCAAACAATGATGATTCTTCTGTCTTTCATACTTTTTTAATGGCCATTTCCAACTTATCTCATTCACCAATAATTATAGAAATTGTAATACAGTTCTCAGCCCTGAACTAGAGAAATCTAACAACCCCAATCAAGCATGTAATCACCAAACTTCAGAAACAAACAGTTCATGGCAGATTTTGGTCTTGGAGATGGTTGGTGGTCAAAACATCCTAAAGATGAAGAATTCTCTTTTTACTCACAAGTCCACATCAACTACTTCCTGATTAGCAACTCCATTATCTCAAAAGTAATTGACATAGTAATACATCTCACCATAATCAGTGATCACACACCAGTTACTCTTATTTTGAATATAAGCAAACCTGTCAAAACCAGCAACAGGTGGCGATTTAACACACATTGATATTAATAGAAAGTGGGCATCCTTCCTTGAGATAAACGACTCACCAGAAATAGCTCCTTCACTTCTCTGGGAAATGGAAAGAGGTGCTAGGAGGACAGATTGTTTTATGCTCTACTCATAAGAAAAAGAAAGAAGAAGAAGGAAGGTTGGAGAAACAGATTAAACAATGAGAAATCACAAATGCCACACTTCAAAGTCAGTCTGATCTACAGAAATATAAATTATAATTGAATGAATACGTAAATACGAACGCTAAATTTCTCATACAAATAGTCAGACATTAACCATTTAAGTACAACAATAAATGCAGTTAATATATGACCAATCAGATCAGAAGGAATGAGGAAAAATCAGTTATCGCTACAGAAACCTGAAGAAATAAATGTAAGATTCTGGAGCTTTTATAAGAACATGCATTCCTCTACAAATAAACCAAATTTACAAGACACAGATAATTTTCTCAACAATATTAGCCAGCCTCACCTTACACAAGATCAAGCAAAAGAACTTGAGTTAAGCCATTTACTCAGAATTACAGAAAGCATTCCAACTTATTCCTAATAACAAATCACCAGGTCCAGATGGTTTCACTGCAGAATTTTACAAGCACTTCTGGAACATTCTGGCACCTACAGTAGAAGACTAACAGCTGACATTAAGCAAAAATCTAAGCTCCCCACAGAAATGAACACTGCTATAATCTCTTTCATATTCAAATCTAGCAAAGACCCCACATTTCCACCAAGTTATCATCCACTGTCTCTAATTAATCCAGACACAACAAATATCAGGAAAGCACTAGCACTTTGAATAGAAAAAAATAACTCCACATATTATCCACTCAGACCAAAATGACTTCACTAAAGGAAGACACTCCTCTAATAACACAGACTGTTTAACTAAATTCATCATACATCGCAAACAAACACACCAACAGCCATATTTTCACTGGACGCAGAAAAAGCTTTTGACAAGGTTAATTGGGAATTCCT